>CM053513.1:55603042-55686288 GCA_028627145.1 Eidolon dupreanum
AAAAAAAAAAAAAAAGAAGAATGCTATAGGAATACAAAGAGGACTGTGTAAACAAAATAACGTAAGTGAAAATGTTGGGAAATAAAAACTAGATTGGAATAGAACATAAGGCCCATGTCTGGGACTACTGACAAATGTGATTAGAATGTCGTCAGTATGACCATTTAAATGCCTGTTATACTTAAGCTGTGAGAAGGCAATTGGAGTTTGTGGGGGTTTTTTTCTGGCTCCATGAGTAATGTATATACATTATGAAAATATGAAATGTCTCTAAAATATAAATAAGAAAATAAGCCGGCATATAGTAAGTCCTAAAATGATGCCAGTTTTATATTTTATTATGCATATTATGTAATTATAATAATTACAATTTATCATAAGTATTTATTATGTGATTAATATTCTTATCCAGAATGTTTTAATGTCTTCTATGTACCAAGCTTATGGTGCTTTATACAGTTAATATATTTGATTTTCAAAATGATCGCTACTAGTATTTCTTTTTTATATATGAGGATACTGTGTCAAGAAAGGTTGAGTGACTTGTACAAAGTTGCAGAGCTAATCTGTTTTGGAGATGAGATTCAAACCCAAGTAATCTATCCCCTCTCATGTTCGAGATGTTACATTGTCTCTCCATTATATGAAAAAATGTGCTGAGATTTATTTATTTAACCATTTATTTATGCATTTACTTTTTATATTTAGGGCCTTTTCGAATTGTTCTCTGTTACAGGTAATGCTGTGCCAAAAGAGACATCTCTGTGCACATCTCTAATTTTATTTTCTTAGGATAACTTCCAAGAAGTAAAATGTTGGTTCAAAGCCCATGTATGTTTTTAAAGAACTTGGTAAATATTGCCAAATTTCTCTTCAGAGACTATCAATGTATGCTCCCTAGAAAACCTTATGAAAGTCTGAGTATTATATGTGTGTGTGTGCATACACACATGCATACTTCAAAGTTACTTGAAAAGTTTTTTCTGAAAAATCTAAAAAATTAATAATACAAGATTTACAATGTTGTTTACATTGTAGAGTGTTAGAGAAATGTATTTCATAGCTATGCGGACAGAGGTTGTTTGTTTAGAGGCAGGCATAGTAATTTTTAAACTACTAAAATCATTTAGTCACGCCATAATGAGAATGTCAGCTAAGAAAGTTAATGGGGATGAAATGAAAACCAAGGAGTAGCATTACTTCTAGGACATTGTGTTTAGTAAAAGAATAACAACAACAATAACAATAACAACAACAACAACAACAACAACAAAAAGAGCCTGGAATATATCTTCAGTGATTTTGAATTCCTAGGTAGGAAATTGAGAGGCTTAAAGGAAACAAGTTTCTTTGTTTGTGGTATAATTTACAGAGTTAAACTTGCTGTATTTAATGTACAGTCTATGAGTTTTTGACACATGTGTAGTCATATAATCACCACCACAATCAAGACAAAGAACAGTTCCAACATCCTCCAAAATTTCTTTATGTACCTTTGTAGGAAAACCTTACATCTACTCCCAGTCTATGGCAATCAGTGATCTGTTTTCTTCCCTTACAAGTTTTATCATTTCCAGAATATCTTATAAATGTCTTTAAGTTCTTTAAAGAAGCACGATTCAAAAACCTATACACACTGTACGATTTCATTTATAAGATATTCATCTATGTTGTTACATGTATTCCCTTTTATTATCAAGTAGTAGTATATCCATTATATGGATATACTAGAGTTTGTTTACCCATTTACTAGTTGAAGGATATTTTGATGGTTTCCAGTTTGGTGTGATTATGAATAAAGCTGCTAAAAACACTCACATACAGGTTTTTGTGTGAGTGTCAGTTTTCATTTCTCTTGAATAAATACATAGGAGTAGTGTAGTTTAATTGTAAAATAAGTATAGTTTAACTTTATAAGGAATGGCCAACCACTTGGCACTTGCACTAATAATGTATGAGAATTCAAATTGCAACACCACCAACATCTTGACAGCACTTGGCGTTATTAATATTGTTTATTTTACCATTTTAATAGGTGTACAGTATCATGATTTTGTTTTGCATTTTCCTAATGACTAATGCTGTTGACCGTATTTTAATATATTTGCCAGTGTTTTGAATTCTTCGTTTGATTTATGTTATGACTCTGAAAAACAAGGTGAAAACAGTTGATAATATCAAATAAAAAACATTGAATCTCCTAAGTCATGGCTTAAGGTAAATCTTTTGAGACAGGACTAATACATTTGGTAAAGATCACTGATTGTTTAAGTGAGCTTTAAAATGATATTTGGAGGGTTGAGAAAAAAGATCCTAGAAAACGATGTCAAGAACAACAGATTCAGTAAAATAAAAAAAATTAAAACAGGTAACTTGAAGGAAGTCATGCAGATGGTTGGAAACAGTATTTCCATCCATCTGTGTACCAAAGAACAGAATATGAGTAATTAAAACAAGGAATTTAAAATTTTAACATAAACAAATATTGGCATTTCTAGGAGTTGTTGTAAGGTGCATATGAAGTGATTCCAGAGCCCTGAAAGAATAAGACCCTGATTTGATAGACACAACATTGATAAAAGGGGAGGCAGAATAGCACTGGAAGTTAATATACCCATAACTATGATGGTCAAAACGTTTTAGAGAACATGAAATCAGGATGAAAGATAAAGAAAAGTGCCAGCATTGTGTGGGCATATTACCTAGAGTAGAATTATATGGAGAATTTGTATAATGCCTTCCTCTACATATGACAAAACTGGCCCAGAGGCAACAAAAGGCTCCATGCTAACCTGTTAGAAACTCCATTCTGCCCCAAACAGGGATCAGTTATCTGCCTTGTGCAATGTTATTGTTTACATGAAAAAATAAAAAAAATAAGGTTTTGATGCTAAAGCAGAACTAAGCAATAAAAGTAAAAATTAAATATTAATTAAAATAAATAATAAAATATTATAGAAATATATATAGATATAATATGTGTAATATAAAGAAAGATAAGAATAAAGTAGAAGACATCAATGCAACATGCCCTTTCATTTTATTCATCAAACACCTATTGAATAAATCCTGAATGAGCATTGAGAAAGACTGAGTCAACAGAGTAGTAAAGTCAACAGTCTCTGTCATGGAGCTCATACATTAAGCAGGCAATTATATTAAAGAATGGCACATATTAGCAAAGATAGGCTGATTTGAAAATGTAGGGAGCTCTCCGATAAGCTCAAATTTAACCTGAACATTTATGAAATATGGAAGTAGGATTAATAGAAAAGTATAACTTGAGCACCTATCAGGGTCCAGAAAGCAAAAGCCAGAATAAATGAAGACTTATGGAACATTCCTAGCCAATAACAAAGTCATTTTAATCATGTTCAGAGCAGAGAAATAAATATTGAAAGATTGGTTATACTACTTGTACAAAATAGAATGCTGAGTTGGCAGAAGTGTTCAACTAATTGCATCAATCACCATCAAAGAAAATAAATAGACTAAAATTTAAGAGGTTTTGAAGTCTAAGGCAGAGGCAGAGGCAGAGGAGAAGTTGTGGAAAATACACTTGAAATGAGTCCATGTCTGTAGAAAATCATACTAATGACTGCCACCTTTAAGCTCTGAATTCATAGGAAACATGAAAAATACCAGCTCATTTCTCATCTTAAAGTTCATGCCCTCCTGCTAACTGAGAAATTCTTATTTTATCATGTTCTGATTCTAGTTTTGAGTTTTACAGAGTTATAAATACATTGGAAGGACTCTATTTCAGTAATTTTCTTCCAGATAATTGAATCATTTTGCTTATTTTATAAAATGAATAATATGTGAAATCTGTGTAGTTTTAGAATATTTTAAAAATTATAACATGAATCATCAGTGCTTTTAGTGCTTTGATATTTGAAGAAATATCATGAAATTTACAGATATATATACTTTGAGTGTTGCTTTTAATTTAAACTAGGCAGTAGAAATGGCTATGAAGATTGACTCTAAACCAACATTCCACAAATGACTATTGAAATTGCAGAAATAACATTGGTGATTAAAAAAAATTCTATGTGATCTTTGAGAAATTGTAAAGAAGGGATAAAGTATTGGATGAGAGTGGTGTGGTCAGCAATCTTACATTACTTTGCTTATTCATCTTTATTTTTATTTTTAGTTTTAATTTTTAAAATTTTTTTAGTCAAGGCAACCCTTGGTTTACCTCACAGATTGCAAAGACTTTGGCAGCTTACAATTCCTTATTTTTCTATTTTTTTTTATGCCTACAGCACCTGGTCTTCCTAGGTGGTCTCCCATCAAAGTACTAACCAGGCTCAACCCTGCTTAGCTTCCAAGATCAGATGGGACCAGGTTAGTTCAGGGTAGCATGGCCATAAACACTTATTCATCTTTAAAAACATATTATCACTTCTATATGTCAGGTATTGTGCTATTCAGTGGTGACACGAAGTTTAATAAATAAAGGACCTGAGTCCCAAAGTCACAAAAGCTCACACTATAGTTGGAAGTAAGAAGAACATGTGAGCAATTACAATTGAATGTGATAAATTCAGCAAGAAAACTTCTGAAGCTCAGATAATATTAATTAATAAAATTAATGTAATTAAGTCTTTTGACAGGGATGGGAAAGATGTCAAAAAGAAAGTAATACTTCATTCAAGTCTGATTTTTGTTGCTAATTCAAAAATAAATGGCTTGTTGAGCACAGACATGTGCCGGAACTTTTTAACTATTACTATTTTTAAGAATTTTAGAAATAAAGGAGAAAAATGCAAGTCAGGAATGTACAAAAGGAGATCTGTAGCCGATTGTGTAACGAAGTACAAATAGTTTCAATTGCCAACCACTCTTTAAATGTCTTTTGTAAGACTGCATACCTGATGCTGATTCATTATTTTTATCAATGACTTGAATGAACACATAAATTTGGAAGTAATAAAGCTGGGAAGGGTGGTTAAAACATTAGATACAGAATTAAAACAAAGAACAGAGATGATAAATCAAGTGTAAGATACATTTACTTATCAGTAATAATTGTGAATTCATGTTAAAATGAATTAAATAAATATGGGATTTTAGAGATCTTCATTGACATCAGAACATAGAATACCTGTTAAGACACAATGTGATACAGATGCAAAAATAAATAGACAATGAGCACTTAATGCTTATGTCACATTAACAGAAGTGTAAGGTCATTTCTTTCTGACAATTGTTATCATAGCTTGCACTGATTGGACTCAGTACACAATATGTCCGGTTTTGGGAGCCATGGGCATAATTTTATGTACTGTTAAGTAGATTATTTTGGCAGACACTTGAAGACTGGAGATGTCTAAAATATCAAGAAAGGCCAAGAAAGGCACTTAAAACAAAAGCAGCAAAATTAAGTTGAGACCAGCAGGTAAGGTATCCTGGACAGATAATCTGTAGGCACCATAACAGATGTCCTAGCAGGAAAACCATACGTAGTCTTAGCAAGTTTGAGCTACTATAGCAATAAGAGAAGGTGCAGGCTGCCAATCAAACTCAAAATGACCCTTCCTCCAGTGACCCTACAAAGGAATTGAAATAAAAGGCAAAATGGCACCTTCCAAAATGACTCAAAGAAGGAAAAAGAAACAAGACCCCATTTCTAGAAGTAATGGAATAGAAGGAGGAGAAAAGAGGACTTGCATCCTGGATGTTAAGGAAACATCAAAGGCCTGGTCCTCTAGAATCACAGTAGAGCTAATAGCAATGCAGAGAAATACATTTCTCAAAGTTTCTCAAATTTTCCTGCCTAGAACAGGTTTGACCTCTGATTCATGGGCAGGGCAGAGTCTACAGGTTAAAGTGTCATTTGCCCAATGGTGAAAATAAGAATTTCCAAGCTGATTGGGTTGCATAGATAATTCGGTGTTCCCCTAACTCCACTGCAGAGTTCATTCATTCCTAGTGAAACACATTAATTGAACACTGTCTTATGAGTTGATTACCATGCTAGATTCAGAGAATGTGAAAACATATGAAGCTAGTGCTTTGACATAAAGACCACATTTTTATAGGTAATAGAGAATCATTAAACTTTATAAAGCCAGCAAGTAATGGACTAGGTTTTAGAATCAGCTAACAGCAAATGGAAGGGTTTAATAACTTATTTGCGTGGTTGAGTAATGTTGTTAAAAAAATATAGGCCAATTTGAAACATTTGTTAAGAGATATTAATTGGGAAAATATTTTATGGGATAATAGAATGAATATATCAAAATAATTTGTCAGTTTCTCGTTGCATAAGTAATATGTGTTTTCTTTGCAAAAAAAATCTAAAAATAGAGGCACACAGTTGGGTCAAATTTTATGTAAATCTGATTTACTTAAATATAAAGTAGAATGTATATAAAATATTTATAGAGCTCATTTTTTGAGAAAAATGTTAAAGCAAGTAACCATAAATTTAAAAAACAGTGAAACGAGTGAATTGTAAACTGTTTACATTATTGCCACAAGGTGGTGCCATAGTGATAACTGTGGCCAGTAATCTAAGTGTTCTTCCAACCTTTTCTTTGTTTGCATAATTATGTATTATGTTTATAATCATACTCATAATTTGAGGCTTTATAAGTAAATGAAAATTTTCTGTATATCTAATGTGCAAACTGAAACTTGCTGTCTTCAGTAAATCAAATATGTTGGGGATCCACTTCATTCTTTAACTGCTGTCTAATATTCCTTAGTAAAAAGATCTGTAATTCGTTTAAGATTTGCCTCAATGGTCAATGAGGTTTCTTACAATTTTTCACTAGTGCAAAAGATGTCACAAAGAACATTCTAGAACAATTTTCTTTGCAAACACAAGCAAGTGAGTCTGGAGTATATATTCTACCAGGAGAAATTTCAGTCTCAAAGCAAATGAACTTTTTAATTCTGACAACTATAGTCAAATGGGCCTATTTAAAGGTTCTAACAATTTAAACTCTAACCAACATTGTGTGAGAATACTCGTTTTTTTTTTTTCATACCACCAATACTGAATGTTTTCTATCTTTATAAATGTTGCTACCTGATATAAAAATAATGGTGGTGGTAATTTATTATTCCTTAATTAGTAGTAAGGTTGAATAGGTTTTAAAATTTTTTGTGAACGTTTGTATTTTTTGCCTGCAGTAGGTCTCCATGCCAGCTCATATCATTTGCCACTTTTACTTTTTTCAGGGAGTTAATTTTTTTCTTTTGGATTGGTCAAAACCTTTCATATGTTATAGATATTAGTCATTAGATTGTTGTGTCTGAACTTTTTTCCACCTAATCTGTCATTTATCATTAAACTTTGATAATAGGGCTTTCATTGCAAATGAGTTTTAATTCTTAGGTGTTCAAATGTCAGGATTTTTCTCTTACGGCTTCTGTTTTTTTTGTTGTTGTTTTGTTTTATTTCGAAAGAATTTTCTAAAATTTTAAAGCTCTGCAAAAATATTTTTCTATTTGACTGTAATGTAATCATATGTGATTTTTCAATATTTAGTATTTTTGTACATGTGGAATCTGTTTTTATGGATATCCAATTATCTGAGCATGATGTATTAAATAGCTGTTTTGCAACTCTAATGATTTTATATATTACCTTATTCATGTACCAGTTCCAAATACTCATGATTTTGTGATCAGATCATCTGTACTGTTCAGCAGTTGACCATAATCTTACATTTCCACACAAATAAAGGTAATGGATCACAGAATTATCTCTACTTCCAAGAAGCAGTAAAGGGAGCTCAGAGAGTTAAGAGTTTTGCATGAAGTCCTGTAACTACATTAGTGGCCAACTTGGGCCTGAGAATCCATTTTTCTTATTTCTTAGTATTTTTTCCCATTCTACTATAAACTATGATTTGAGATCAACAGAAAATATGTCACTTTTACCCTCTCTTATTTTGATTAATTTTCAATAACAGAGGAAGCCTGCAGTAGGTCTCCATGCCAGAACGGGGGCACGTGTATAAATGAAAGAGCTAGCTTTATCTGTGCATGCCGACATCCTTTTACTGGTCACAACTGTACTGTCAAGCTGATGGAAGAAAATGCTTTAGCTCCAGGTAAGAAAGTACATACATCCTTGGATTTGTTAATTCATAAACAAAAACATTTTTTGAAAATATTTACAAATGAATATTTAAGCCTGCTTAATCTGGACTCTTATGAGGATTAATTCCTTTTACTGCTAAAATTTATTGAATAATGCACATGGTTTACAAGTGGAAATGTCTTTGTCAGGTAAATTTGTATTAATATACATCTGTTGAAATTTTTAAAATTGGTATAATAGAGACAGGGGTGTTTTTTTTTCTTTTTCCTTGTGCTTCTTAAAGGAAAATACGGATGTATGTACCTGACTGGTATAAACTCTTTCTCCTCAAACAAGTTGTTAAAGAATACACTTTCGATTCATATCAGACATGGCCATTTAAATGAAGCTTTAATAAGTGCTTAGCAGCATATTTGCCATGAAGATTAAACTAATAGTGCCTTTTGACTGGGTGAGGACTGCTAGAATATGCTTAAATGTATTGAGTAAAATAAGATGCCTCTTTTTGTCCACTTACCTTCATAATTATTGGTTGCTATAAATTTACTTCAAAAGTGTACCTGATTCTTTATACAAGAAAATATATGCAACATTGAAAATATATTCTCTTTAATTATAGCAAAAACATTTGAAATCAGGCTTTTCTTAATATACTGCATAGTGAAGAGTAAATTTTTTAGTCTGTTTTTACATCTCAGCCTTTGTAAGTACGTTTGGCATTAATTACATAGAAAATTCCTTTTGTCTTCTTCTCTATAGTGCATATGACTTCATTTGGTTTCCGTTTATCCTCTAGAAACTGTTTGACAAGATGCTGGAAAAATTGTTTCTACATCACTTCAGCTTCAGTTCCTTCAAGGGTTTTTAAAACATTCTGGCATATCATAATAATCATCGAGTGCTTTGAATTTCTTTATCTCTGGAGAGATCAAAGCAACATGCAAATTAATCTTAGAGGCATTTTTATGAGGGAGGTATCAAGTGTTGTTATCATTCTATCCTGATTTAAATGGAGAAACTGAGGCTCAGAGAGGCTAAGTGATTTTGGGTAACTTAGCCAAGAGAAGAGGCAGGCATCCAGACATACTTGTCCTTGTTAAATCTGATGAATGACTTTTTTCTTTTGCTAACCATTTTTGTAACCGAGATAAAATGATAGAGATATGAGAACAGGCGAAACAAGACAAAAACATGAAAATTAACTTTTCTCTTTTTTCCTCTAACAGATTTTTCCAAAGGATCTTACAGATATGCACCGATGGTGGCATTTTTTGTATCTCATACATATGGAATGACTACACCTGGTCCTATCCTATTTAATAATTTGGATGTCAATTATGGAGCTTCATATACTCCAAGCACTGGAAAATTCAGAATTCCATATCTTGGGGTGTATGTTTTTAAGTATACCATTGAGTCATTTAGTGCTCACATCTCTGGATTTTTAGTGGTTGATGGAAGAGACAAGCTTGCATTCGAATCTGAAAATATTAACAGTGAAATACACTGTGATAGAGTTTTGACTGGAGATGCCTTATTAGAATTAAATTATGGGCAAGAAGTGTGGCTGCGACTTGTAAAAGGAACAATTCCAGCCAAATTTCCTCCTGTTACTACGTTTAGTGGTTACTTGTTATACCGTACATAAATTAGTATGAAAGACAGACTATCATTTTTACTGAGAAGCAGCCAGTGTTTTTATTTATCTTTGCATGCACATCTGTTCTGTTTTTTAGTTTTCCTACATGCAATGAAAATCAACTGCTTTTTTAATGTGACTAAGACTATATTTGATAAAATCAAATTTGTGTATCTTTTGGATAACCTATATATGATGTTCTTGGTCCGTAAGAGATTTAGTGGCACAGAAAACAAAATGAATGTGTAACTATTTTTGTTTTCTCATGTTATGTCATTTAAATTTAAAGCAATATTATAAACTGGAAATCACTCAATATTGTCAGTCACAGTAGTCTTTTTAATAAAACATTAACTTGTATTATTCCTTATATATATAAATGTATAACATATATTTCCTAAATTCACAAATTCAAATAAATTAGTCAAAGACCAAAAGTGTGTTTTTTAAAACTTAATTTTTACTCCTTACCATTGAGTTGATCAATTTTATATATTAAAATTTTTATTTGTAATCAAAAATATAAAGTTGAGTTTGGCACTTGATATATACTTAACTATTGTTCTCTTCCTGTAATGAGGTTAAAATAATAATTGACAAATATTTGAACATTTACACTATGTTGAAGGATATATAAATGGACATTTTACCTGTCTCCATTATAGCATATCCACAGGAAAAAAAATAAAGCCTTCTTCATAGGGTGTCCTTCTGCGGCAGCACCTGCAGACTTGTCAGGATTTTTATACAGGATATGTAATACTCCATAGGAACACTACAGTTTATGGGATGCTCTCTATGCCCTGATTTTCTTCTAAGAAACTTACATGTCATATCTTATTGACTCCTCACAGACTCTTATAAAGTGGGTATTATTGTCACCATTTTTAGAGTTGAAGAAACTGAGTCAGAAAGATTAAGGACGGATCATTCTCCACAACTAGTAAGGACTGAAGCAGAATTTAGAATCAGGTTGTGTCTTCTCTAGCACCCACATACATCCTTTCTAAACTATACTGTCTCCTACAGGTGTACCACAATTTATTTACTAATCCTGTATCAAAAGTCACTGAGATCGTCTCCGGTGTCTCCAAGGGTGTTTACTATACCCTTAAAAATACCTTCCATGCATATTCAACAAAGTATTTTTGAAGAATAGATTCCTATAGGTAACAGTAAAAATAATAGTAAAAAATTGGGGGTATGCAAGCATTTTTCATGAACTAATTTATTGAATGCTTACTATAATCTTATGAATTACATATTAAACCTATGAGATACATACTATATATTATCATCCTCTTTCCACCGATAAGAAACAGGTACATACAGAGTAAGTAATTTTCCTGATATTGTAGCAAATTATAGAGAATTTCTAGAACAAAGGATAAGCATATATTTTTATTTTGATAAGTACTATCAAACTGCCCTTGAAAAGATTTGTACTAACCCATAGTCCAATTTTGTTTATATAAATGAGTGCTCTTTACCCTCCACATATCCTCATCAAAACTCATCTTTTAATACTGCCAGTTTTGAAGGTGCAATTTCCTTGTAGCAGAATCTCAAAATTTTTTCAAATTTGCTGCAACTTGAAAGCATAAGTCCAAAGACTTATACACAAATGTTTTTATTAGCCAAAAATTGGTATCAGTCACATGTCCAGTAACAGATGAATGGTTAAGCAAATTCTGGTACATTCATACAGTAGAGGACTGCGAAGTAATAAAAAGAAATGAAAACACTCTACGACACATGAAACTCATAATGTGTAGGAGATTTCAAACTGTAACCTGAAGAACCTTAGCCAACTTAGCAGAGAAGCGTGAAGTGAACATATTTTTAAAAGTTGAGATATAATTGACATATAACATTATACTAGTTTTAGGTGTGAGACATGATGATTTGATATATGTACATACTGTGAAATGATTATCACAATAAATGAATAGGTATTACCTCACAGCTATATTTTTTCTTGTGATGAAACTTTTAAAATCTATTCTCTTGGCAACTCTCAAATATATGATATAGTATTATTATCTTTGGAATTACCTATCAGAATATCTCATGTTGAGCCCAAACAGCTGGGCATTCATATCCCAGCCTCACTCAGTAGACACAGGCAGCCAGGAAAGATGTGAACTGGATGCGACAGATGGAGGCTAGATGACTGACAATTTCTATTCTGTGTAAATGTGCTGTTTTTAAAAAATATTTAGAAAGTTTTGATAGTTTCTTTAGTCCTTGCCTAAAATTATATTCAATTTAAGTGTTTTTCATTTTATTTCTTCAAGGACTTATAGGCTAAATAAAATATCTGTCTTACAAATATACTTTTCAATGATTTTAATATACTGTTTTTTTAATATTAATAGAACAGAAGAAATAAGTCATTTGACAGTATTTGTCATTGCCAACACAAGTTCATTAAGCAATTTTGTAATTAGTAAGAACATTTAGCATTGGTGTTTGGAATTTTAGTATTACTACTATTGTTTACTTTTATAGGTATTTGTAGAAATACACAAATGACAATTTGTCATTAATAGCCAAAGTGTGAAGTGAACATATTTTTGTAACCACTTTTAAGTTGCTATGATATTGTTTGGCTATTTTTTAAAATCCATACAACATAATATAAGACAATTAATTTAGTGATGTATTTCTAACTGTCATGATCAAACTTTCCCATGTGTATAAAATATGGCACTGGGATTTTCTTGATTTCTCCTATGGAAACAGCATATTTTCATATATTTTATAGATTGAATTCCAGAGCACTTCTCTTTCACCAGAGCTTCTGAGGTACACTAAGGCTGTAATTACTAATGACAGTCTCATATACATTCATTCATCAATCATTTAGTAAATTCCTACTGTGTGACAGGCAGGATAAATCACATAGAAAAATAATATAAAAATAAATATTAAGTAAATCAGTACAGACAGATGCTGCATTTGAAATACATTATCCAGAGTCCTGAGGGTATTTACTACCACTGAAATCATGAGTTGCTCAGTTAGATTGGGAATGTATCTTTAATAACCACCCACTCCTTTTTCTACACATCTGACTAAACTTTCATTATCTCCTTTTGGGTCACTCTGGAAATTGAAGAAGTTCAGATTCAAAGCGAAATGTGCTTAAATTGCTCTTCCTTACTTTCTTTCACCAGTCAAAATTCTCTTTTTGGAAGAATGAGCTAATATCGCTTAGGAATTAAGAAATTATTAAAATAAGCCATATTGATTTGAGGTTGACTAGCCTATATTTAATTCTCTTAGAGGAGATTTTTTTGTTGTTCATCTATGTCAAAATATAAATTTACTGAATCAAATGAATTTCTAATTTGTGTAAGCTCAGTTACATTATATATATATCTCATTTATAAATTAGATATTTATATCATATATACATTCAGTGAATTGTATACTTATATAACTTAAGGTTTTAATTTATTCAACATATAGCTAACAAATATATATTTTTATCTAATATATAAAAATTATATCTATAATAAGATATAAAAAAACAAGTTTTTTCCTCATGCACTTTTTGTCTGACAAAATGGGTACACAACTTGGGATTTTTTTTTAAATTGCTATATGTATTCGTGTCAATTCTTTCACACTAGAAATTAGTTGAGTAATTGTCTTTATCACAGGCAATTTTTGATGTACACAATTTACCTTATTACTCAAAACTGTTTACCTATACTTTATCCTTGCAAGGCATATGTGGGACACATTAAAGCAGAAACGAAGTCTAAGTCCTGTCCTTAGACTGTACTTTCAATTGGGTTGATCTCCCCTGCTGAAGGCAGAGATAGGTGCGGCCCCAGTGGTTTAGAATCCAGGGTTTCATCAATGAACCCAGGAATGTTATGAAGCACCTTACCTTGTGAGCTTTTGTCACAGCTCAGTGAGAATCTTCAGTGAGCCATACTGTATTTGTGTTTAGAGAAAACAAACAGTATTCATTTCTCTGGGCTGACATCCTAATTAAACAACTTCAAACTCTGAAAAAAGTTCAAATTTTGGAGTTTTTATTGCATTTATTTATGGATTATTTCATGAGTTGTCAAAGCCCAAGCTTTAGTCAAATATTTTCCAGATACCAAGTAGTGATATTTAGAATATTTTTAAATGTCATTTCCACAGCTTTAAAACTGTCAGTCTATAGAAAATCCTGGTTATAATTTGATTTTCTATTAATAGTTAGATTCAGATAAATATCTATATTAAGCCCAATGATGATTACAGTGAAAATGGAATCAGTGTTTTTTTAGTACATTTTCAGCAAATTTGAATCTAAATCCAAAAATTTGGATTTAAATATATATTTGAATTTACTATTTTTTAGATTTAAATAAATATATCAAGTCCACTCAAGTTAAGAGTAAAAGTACAATAAGAAGAGGTGAAATACTGCTATTTGGGACAACATAGATGGACCTCGAGATAATCATGCTGGGTGAAATAAGACAGACAGAAAACGTTGAAAATCACATGATATCATTTATCTGTGGGATGTGGGATGTAAACCTAAAAGCAACAAATGAACAGGACAAACAGAGACTCATGGACATGGACAATAGACCAGTGGTTACCATAGGGGAGGAAGGAGGTAAAGAGGAGAGGTAGATGGGGTAAAAGAGGTCAAATATGTGGTGACAGAAAGAAATCTAACTATTGGAGGTGAACACACAATGTAAATATGTATATGCCTTATTGTTAAAATATTCAGCTGAAACTTACCAGATTTCATTAACCAATGTCACAATGAATAAATAAATAAATAAATACCCCCCCCCCCAAAAAAAAGAGAGCGAAAATACAACATGACACAACCAAAGGGTGTCTTCTGATAAATATTACTCTGCTTACTTTAGGCACTAATGAATGAATTGACTCATTAGATTCTTTTTACCAGAATACAGACAATTACAGATAGATTTTGAAAATTTAATTTACTTTTCCTCATTGACCTTTGCTGTCACTATCATAACCATGAAAATATTAATTGTGTAAAATATGTATAAAGAGGACTACATGTCTATTTCTTCATATATATGACATCTTTGGAGTAAAGATGACATTAATTTGCCATAAAACACATATAGAAAAAATCCATTTATTTGTACTTCCTAGTCATTTCCAAAAATAATCTGAGATGGCTAGATGGATAAAACAGCATGTGATAAGAAAAATATTAAACTTTGACAAAGACAGTTGCTACTTATACATCAAATATATGTCAAGAACATGTGCTTTTTTCATCCTAAATTTAGAGATATATTCACATGCATTAATTTTCATGATTTATCATAATCTTGCTGTTAACAAAGAATATCCTACAGCGAGGCTCCTGTATTCTGAACCCTTTTTCTGATTCCTCACTGTACCTTATTTCTTATTTTACCATTGAAGACTTAACCAACATGTTTAGATTTCTTTAATCCTGCTGAGGAGGCAGCTAAATAGCATGGAAGTTATTCTGTAGATGAAATTTAAAAGACTGTCCAGAGATTGCAATTCTTTTTAATGTGTCTTTCATTGCCTTTTCTGAATCTCGTCATTACATTTTTTGAATCATGATTCTATTTCATAAGCTCTAATTCTATTTTCTTTAAATGGTCAGCACACTAACAGATCATCAGTGGGATTTAGCCTACCATAGAGCTCTATATTAACAGCAAACTATGACCTCTGTGGTGTACAATGAATGAAAACAATAAACAAAGACCATCACTGCATTTCTGTATCATTTTGGCTTCTCTCTTCCAATGCGGTATAAAGTAGAACATGTTTGAGAAAATGACATTATTCGCAACAGCACCTATATATCCTAGAGGCATTCTTGAATGTCACAAAAGAATCTATACTTTCAAATTTAAAAAAATATACTGTAAATATCACTGGAGCAGTATTGGTATCTGAAAACTGATTCTGTGGTCTATTATGGACAATGGGCAGACTCAGATGCCCATAGTGTACCTTAGAATTCCATGAGACTGGGTCCCAAATGCCTATCAATAAAGTTATTGGTATGGCAGCTAGTGGAAGAACACTGAGATCAGTAAATGCAGAGAACATGTATGGAATGTGAAAAGAAGTAAATGTCTTGAATTCATTAATTAAATTTTAATAATTTAGAAAATTTCCAGGTAAAATTTATTTTACTCGCCCTAATGAAAGCATATTTGAAAGTGTATTCACCAACCCAAAACTATTCCTAATTTCTCTTTTCTGAATCTAGAAAATTAAAATGTGATATCTATTTTTGGCTAATGTTATCTTTGATAGGTAGAGGCTTTAGATCTATGATAAAGATATCAAAATTTCTTAAAATATTATCATTCTGGGCCATAACAACCAGCTACTACATGTCCTAGCTATGTCCTTAATACACTGATGCAGTTTTGCCACCAAGATATGTCTTCTTTACACCATTGGAAAAATTATCTTGGCAAGAGATTTTGTGAGTATGCTATTTGTACTAGGGCTAAATAGCTATTACTTCATGGAGAAAACTTTTCCAACAGTAAATAATTACGCAGAATTTGATCTGTTATTCTCTTTTGGGAGTACACATCACTGCAAGTTGCTAATTTTACTACAACACTACAGTTTAAAAACCATAACATCATTCCTCTCCTACAATTATAAAATCAAAAACAACACAAACTTCAGGAAGGAAATACCTGAATATTTTCTTTCCCTATTTCTTCTGGCAGCTATCTGGCAGAACATATATAGCCAAGACAAAAGAGGAAGAAGAACAAAAAAGACAGAGCAAAACAGAAATAAAGTAGAAGAAGAGGAAAAAGAGTAGGAGAAGGAGGATGCCAATGAGAGGAGAAAGGTAGTAAGAAGGAGAAGGAGAAAAAAACTAGATTTAAATTGAGAGATAGAGTATGGTCAGATACAGGATGAGAAAGTATGGAAGAGTGAAAACAATCTGAGATGTAAGCTACTGGTACCATTTCATCCGTTTCCCTCTAGGCTACCTGATGAGGAAAACTAGCAAAGTAAACCTATGATAAGGAAATTGTTACAGCTTCTGTTCACTAAAGCTACCATTTTGAAAAGCTGTGCATTTGTCTTGAAAAAATTTTAGAACATACATTGTCCTTTGGATTTTGTGGAATGCTATTCTCTAAGAAATGTAACTGTAGCCTCACAGACTAGGAAGGAAAAGGACAAGGATTACTTCGTAATTCCAAAAATTGTGGTTATTGGATTCATTTTATTTTTCTCTTATTTCTTGAAATTAGGCAATTTGTCTAACGAGAAAAAAATTTACCATTCCCACAAATTTTCTTTTAATGACATCAGTGTGTTTATTCAGCATACTTCTTAAAGTCTTGTGAGGCAGCTTTGCACATTAAAACAAAAGGCATGAATGGGTAAAGTGGGAATATTCTTAATAAATAGTGCTTAAGTTCCAGTAATGGAATTGCCAAGTTTCTACACTGATATTGCTGCTGAATAAATGTAGGAAGTTAGCAAATGGAATTAAACTTTTTTATATGTTTTCTGAGCTCTAAAAGTTAAGACAATGCTATAAATTTTTAAAAGATGTCTTAGAGTAGTAACTTTAAAACAAATATGCTTTGAATTCAGATTGTTCTTAATATAAAGTATATCTGTAAAGATACATTGATTAGAAAATAATTTGTAATAATGTATACTTTTTTCTCTCCTAAACAGCCCTTAAAAAGTAAGAGAAAATAAATTTCCACCTGTAAGGAAAGAAAAATAATCTTTCTTCTACACTTTTAAATTCTTCTGGCTGGACTAAATCAAATTAACATGAGATAAATTAACAGGAGAAAATGACCAAATTTATTATGTATGTATGTACTGGGTTTCTCCAAAAATATGGGACCTGAGGACAGAAGCAGCCAAGGCCAAGGAGAAAGCAAAGGTAGGAGTTTGGAACTTCAAAGGGCAGAAAGGCAATCTGCATGGAGATAGAAAAGCAAATGTTTGGTAATCAAAGGTTTGCTGGGCCATTTTTAATAATGGGACACATAGAGGACTCTGATCAAAGGGGCCTTGCTAAGTTCCTCCCTATCACACTTAGTTTATATTAAACTATAATTATTAATGATAATAGCTCTCTTTCTGGAGCAGGACTTGTATTGAAATTCTCTTAGGTAGTATGGGGGAAGGTCAAAGCTTCTTTCTGAGTCTTTTGCTTCTTAAAAATAACTAGCTTAAAATAATATCTTAAAAGGCATATTTTAGGGTGGTAAACTCTACTTCCCCTCACACTTAAAGTTTTGTTGATTTTAGCCCATATCTCTTTTGTAAAAGAAGAGATAAACAAATATATATATATATATATATATATATATATAAAATCTGTGGGGGTGGAGTTGGAGAAACAAGGTTCTTTACAAAATCGCAAAACATATAAAAGGTGCATTCTTCCGATTTTCCTTTCCTAAAATGTAACATCATCCAAAATTAAAACGACAATTCTTTAGAATAAATGGAAAGATATTCTGGAAGGTATACTATTTTGTTTTCCAACCCAAAGAAATAAGGGCAATTCTATTCTTTTTTATTTTTATTTTTGCTCACTTTACATCTTACTTGACCCCTAGATTCACCCTCCTTGTGTTTCTCTGCATCTCCCCACATTTCCTCAGGAGCCTCTCAAACTGTTCCAGGTGCAGACAAATGGCGGTTTGCATTACCTGGGAACTAGCCAAGACCTAATTGCCTCTCCCCAGGTCCCATTGGCATGGACTTTTATTCATTTCTCCCTGACTTCCATTCCTTTTCTATGAAAGCAAACCTCAAGGCAGGATATCACCTTCTCATTACACAACAGCTTGATTCTCTATGGTGAGCCTCTGAATGTCAGCAGGAGAACGTCTGGCCTTGCAAGTGAAAGCAAAAGCTTTGATCTTTTCATTTTTACTATCTTGCTTCTTCTGTGTCTTCCTTCTCTTTTCCCTTCTCTTACCCTTCTTTTTGTTTCCTAACTGCCAGTATCTTCTCTATTAATCTCTGCATTCTTCTTCATTCACTTTCACTTCATCTCTTTCTTTTGCTCTCTCTTATTCTTCCTTCTCCTTCCCGCCCTCCATTTCTTACACACATTTTCATAAACTATCACTTATAGAACATGCTGATTATAAAATCCTGTGATACCTTTTTCCTCTTTTATTTTTTGCCACATATTTTCTCAGATCAAATAATTAGAAACACTCCCTAGGAAGTACTATATTTTCAATGGAATTTATTTCCATTGTATAGAGTACTGAATCAGGCCTGAATTGTATTTTTTGATAAAAATATTACTGTCAATGTGCTACTCAATAGGATTCTAAAACTATCTGAATAAACTAAATTAAACTGCCATCTGAGTAGTACATTTGAAAGAAATAATTTAACATTATTTACAAATTATATACAGTTTTAGTATTGATGACATTTTACTTATTTAGGTGAAATACTTGTCATGTGCAAATAAATACTGAATGACAAAAAATTAATTTTAAAAAGGCTGTATCTATAAAAATGATAGCCATATTTATAATTAAGAAATATGAGAATAATGCACAAATAAATAAAATTATTTATAGTATGGGATAAAGAAATCCTTGGGGTAAATTAGCCACTATACAAAACTATCCCAGTCGAAAATTTTTCTTTCTAAGTATCAGAAGCCTTTTGAATGTGCAGAGCTCACATTGAAAATCAGTACATTTCAGTTGATGAAGATTAAGTATGATGAATGCTTGATAGTCTCAGATGAAATCACATGTGTTGACATCTGTTACAGCCTTCTTTCTTGTTATTTTATTGGGAATTTACAACCTATTATAATTAAAAGAACATGATTAAAATTATAGACATTTTGCATAAAGAACACTTTATGGAGCTCTCTAAATAATCAAATCTATTTTGAAAATGACTGAAATTTTTAAAAAGAAAGGAAACCCTATATTTATTGCTTTTCATTAGAAAGAAACACTGGTATTTAGTATCTATATTCAGGCACAGCTACCACCAGGTGGGGGGAGAAGAATCTCAGAATTTGAAAACTGCAATACCCACTTATTTGTTATATTTATTAAAGCTATTTCACAAATACTTAACATTATTTTTTCTAGTTATTTTCAGTATCTGCAAAGTCCAACCAAATGGCCAACAGATGATAGTAGACATTCATTTAGTGTTTGTTTACTAATGCTTGACTTGAAGTAAGAGTGAAGCGTTCATAAGGGCATATGTTTTAGGTATGCATAAATATATCATGTTGCCTGAGAAAGTAGCAAATTACTTCATATAATTGTGTAATTTAAACATGAAGCAATGTGAAATAGTAAGAATAATATTAAATGTTTATAAAAACAATCTCCCTCATATAACTGGGGTTCCCTATAACCATCTGTCTGGTCAGTGTAATAATTAAATTAAATCTGTGGAACTTGATCAACTCCACATAGAAGGCTACAAGAATCACTTGTAAACTACAGTTTAACTATTCGCATGTTGCTTAAAGTTCTGATTCCATTAATTATTTACCTTAAATCAATTTTTCTAACCATAATTAATCACAGATTTAGATGACAAAATAATCAGGTTTTAACAGGCTGTCAACAAGGCCTGTAGTCAGTTTTCTCTTGGTCAAACCCAAGGTCGCAGGTTATTTTACACAATAGGCAATCTATTAAGGGTAGGGGATCTAAAGGGCATGGTTTGATTGGGTTCAAATTCCCGTCACAAGCTATTTGATTTTAACTTTGCTGGGCTTCATTTTTTTAATCTGTAAATAGGCATACAAATTGTTTCTACTTATTATCGGGATTCTTATATAGATTAAATGTAAATTAATCTACATTAAATGTAAAACATTCAATGCAATGATTAGTACAAAGCAAATACTCAACAATTGGCTGACATTATTATGCTAGAAGGAAGTTTGTGAAGGGTAAAGGGGAATGCACAAAAAAGAAGAGGAGACATTAGCAAACTCTCAATAAATGCTTATGGTTGGATTGGAGTTTTAACAAAGAAAAGAGAGAAAACAAAATGAACAGAATTAGAAAAGCAAGTTAGTTTGTGTAAATGGGTTGGACAAAAGATACCATGTTACCAGAGTAAACTTGCATAGGCATCGAAAAACAGAAAAAAAAATAGATAAAAAGATAGTTTTGCAAGCTAGATTCATACTTCTGCAATGAAATATATCTCTAACATGAGTTAACACATCAGTGTTTGGGGGAAAGACAGAAAAAGAGGGCATATGAAGAAGAAAATGCAACAGGGAATTATTTGTTGAACTTCAGCTGCTGTATTAATTATTCACATTCATTTATATTATAGTGATACAAACCTTGCAGGGGTGTAAAGAAGGCTTAACCACAAAATCCTATGAAAAAAAATCATTGCTGAGATGAAAAAGATTTTCTCACATAAATCGACTTTTAAAATCTATTTTAGTCTGATTATTACCTTTTAAAATCACTTTTACCATAATATTTATAGATTCTTTAGGTACTGTATTAACCATAAATGTCAAAATAACCGTAAATGTCAAAATAACAGATCACATAGAACAGGTAGAAGTTAAATCAATAGATCTTCACAAGCTATTCTAATGCATCAAAATTGCATAAAAATTAAGAAGTCATTTTATATTGCTAGAAAATATCTGCTTCAGTAGTAGTAAAATACTTCACTAAAATTTGATTGAGCCATCCTAAAGTAAGAATTTTCAAATGTTGGATTAAAAATATTCTTCCTCCACCCCAGCACACTGGAAAAGACACTACAGAAAAAGCAGATTAATTTAAATGTTTTATTTAACTGGTTACAAGAAAGATTGTTTTGCTCAAAACCTGGCTCTGAGCCTCAGTTTTATCTTCTGTAAAATGAGTAATACTAATAGTATCTACCTCATAGGATTGGTGCAGGGATTAAATTAATTAATAGATATAAATCATTTAGAATACTAGTTGGCACAGCAGTACTCTTGAAATATTCACTTTTGCTATTTCTGGAATTCTTCACTTAAAGATTATGACAACAAATATTTGCAATCTCAAAGATAAAAAAATATGGTACAAACTTTTAAGGTGTCAATACAATGTTGCTTAGAGCTATATACTTCAGTTTATTGTCTAACAAAATATTTGTTTCTAATCTCAAAGATTTTACTCGAAATAAAGATTTTGAGATTCTTAAAAAAATCTCCCTTGTAACAAATATAAGGAAAAAGCTATAGGAAATATTTTATTACGAATCTCTTGAGTAAGCCCATGTACAACAGAAACATTCAGATACTAAAATGAACTTCCCATTCATTTTCATCTATCTCTGTCGCCCTTGATTTTCATCTATCTCTGTCGCCCTTCTGAAGTTTTTCATATATGGTGAAGTTCTTCATTATGATACAGGTAAATCATAGATTTTGATTAATCTACAGAATTCCTACATGCTTAATTTAATTGTCACTCAAACACAAGTTTATAAATGATCTGATTAGCTATTTTGCAGAATGATTAAATCACCTGAGATGTTGTGATATAATATATATAATTGTTATATAATGCATACATATATATATACACACACACACACACACACACACACACACATATACACACACATATATACACACACATATATATACACACACACACACACATATATATACATACATATACATATATATATATATAAATATATATATTTGGTCTTTATCTCTGACTCCTGGCACAGAGCTCCTAAAACTTTTGTAAATTCCTAATGATCAAGGTGAGAGGAGTGTCTTTTGTTATTCATAAACCCCTTTCAACCATACCTGAGTTTATGTTTATCAGATGACTGGTGGCTGGAGCCCCTAGATTGCTTCAGAAAAGGGGCTGTTTGCCAGGAGAACCAACCCTGTGATTAGAGGTTGAAACTTTTAGCCCCACCCACTGGACCTCTAGGGAACCAAAAGGGGTTGAAGTTTAAGCTAACCACTAATGGCCGAAGATTAAATAATCACGTGTAGATAATGGAACCTCCGTAAGAACCTTAAATGAAGGAATTCAAAGAGCTCCTCATTTGATGAACAGCTTACCGTGCAGGAGGATGATACTCACCAAACTTCATGAAATCCGAAGCTCCTGCACTTTGTCCCTTCCAGACCTCTCATCCTACATAGCTCTTCACTTTGCTTTTGTCTGTATCCTTTACAAGAAATTAGTAATAGTAAGTAGAGTTTTTCTCTGAGTTCTGTGAGCTATTATAGCAAATTATCAAACCTGAGGAGGGGGTCATAAAAACCCCAGTTTGTAGCCAAGTTGGACAGAAGTGTGGATAACCTACTACTGGGGACCAAATACTTACTACTGACTTCTAATGTGGAGTGAGGGGCAGTCTTGTGGGACTGAGCCCTTAACCTAAAGGTCTTCAATGGGTAGTTAATGCCAGAACTGCATTAATTTGTGGGACACCCAGCTGGTGTCCGCGGAGAATTGGAGAATTGCTTGTTATGGAAAACTCACACATTCAATGTCAGAAGTGTTTTATATAGGTAAAAAACAGTAGTAGTAGTAGACCACTATGAAGAGATATTCTGAGCTAAGTAGTATTGATGAAAGAATAAGCATATTAAAACAACTCAACACACACTGACAATGAATGCAATTAGGTGAAGTAAAATGAGTAAAGCTCTAGATTGAGATTGATTCAGAGGTATTGTCAGATTAGTAATTTGGAAAAGAGAGAAAATCAACAGGTGAGAATTGAAAACATATTTACAAAAGATACTGTGTCTTTTGTCATATATACATATGAAAAACTGAAGTGCTGGGAAAAAAACACGAGTTTTGCACTCTAGGTTTCCCATCTACTGCTGAAATACAAATATGTCATTAAACTCTAGTAGAATAGTTAGTGTTTGGGAAAAAGTTGGAGATTTAAAATGGGATCATAGATAATGAAGGCTATAACAGGAAATTATTTTCTGATATTCAGAATTCTACTTATATTTATGCTGTTGTACACAGTAAGTAAACATCTTGTTCTATTTAGAGTTAAAATTAACATTGACATGAACTATAACATTAATATTTATAAATAAAACTTATTTTATAATATAAAAATATCTGATTTTAAGAAAAGTCACAATGGTTATATTTTTATTGTTTTGTGATATGCTATTTATTCCCTTGACTGTAAAAAAATATTGGGGAAAAAATTCAACTCAACATCCAATATGAGAGAAACACCTACTTACTTCTTAGATGTAGCTGTATGAATCTCAGGCCACAAATACAGGTATCATTTCCCTTTCCTCTAGTAATTGTTCCCTCCCATCCCCAAGTAAACCCTAATTCCTGAATTCGAGATCCTATACAGAGTACGCAGTACCCTGGGAAATGTAATTCAGAAACTCATCTCAACCCTCTTCCCTCATTTTCTTTCCTATATGCCTGTTTCTTTCTCTCTTGGACAGCAGCTCCCCCAAACAGAGGGCTTCCTAAATCATTGGAAATAAAAATATCTTCACTTATTTTGGTCCAGTCATTTAATTTGTCATGAATTAGAAAATGCAGAGTAAATATACAATCAGAGGTGGTCAATAGTTTTAAAATTATTCTAAAAAATCCATTTACACCTTATAGTAAGCTATTATAGTCATGCAAGAACGTTTATGTAAATGGATAGGACAAAAGATACCATATTGCCAGAGTAAATTTGCACAGGAATCATCTGACCTCTTGAATACATAAAGGAAAAAAAATAGATGAAAAGATAGTCTTACAAGCTGGATTGCATAATTTGCAAATGAAATGTATCTCCAGCATAAATTAACACATCAGTGTTTGGGGGAAAGACACAAAATGAGGACATATGAAAAAAAAATGCAACAGGAAAATATTTGGATTATATAGTTCATTATCTGAAAAAAATGGATATATCAGAGTATAGTTGCTTTATATTGAAAAGAACATACCTGTTTTATACAATGAAAATGACTAAAAAGTTCTCATGTTAATTTTTTAATTATTAATTATAACTAAAAATCTTTAAAATACTGAAAAGCTGAAGAATAAGATGGTAACCATCCCATTGCATTTCATAGTCTTTGACTTTGCAGAAATTCTGAATGTTATTAGATGTTAAAAGGGCATTCAGCTTTTTGCTTATCCACAGGTTTCTTTTCTCTGGGAGGAAACACATCAGTAAATATATGCTGAACTTAGATAATGTGCAAGCGATTCAGTTACACAAACAGCAGAAACTGAAACAGAAGAGTATTTCATGGAGAGTTGTCTGGGAATTATCCAGCCTTTGGATACTTTATTGGGTGGTGGTGGGGGTGTATTACATAATGGGAAGCTCATTTTATTTTAAGGCACATATACTGTTCCCAGTATTGAGGTAAAATACATTTCCCTATTATTTTCACAAGCGAATTTAGTTCTGTCATGTAGTTATATGGAAAATAATATTTATGGTCTTACTACTGCTTGTCAATGCTTCTTTCAGAGTGCTGCATCCAGAAAGGAACGCTCTGATCCAAGGTCCAAATCAAATGTCATGTGGCAGCTATGCCTAACAAGAATTGTCAGGGATGTCAGGCTCTTGACATGGAGATTGCCATGTCCACCCCTCAACACTTCCAGTTTCCCTGGAAGTGTCAATCAAGGATCATTTGAAATAGAACTATAGGCACCTTTCCCCACTACTGTAGCAGCTGAGATTTAAAAAAAAAAAAAAAAGAGTCTAAAGTCATTTCACATTATTTAAGACATTCTACAAACAATAATGAAGCGTAAACTTAACTGATGGTAAAACCTAGCAACTGTAATCAAATTATATGATTATGCATATAATTAATGTAAAATTATTGTTATAGGCTGAATTATGTCCCCTCCCCAACAAATTCATATGTTGAAATTCGAACCCCCAGTACCTCAGAATGTGTCTGTATTTGGAAATCAGGTGTTTAAGAGGTGATTAAGTTAAAAATGAGGGTCTTTAGGGTGGGCCTTAGTCCACTGACTGGTATTCATATAATAAGAGGAGCATATTCACAGAAGAAAGAACATGTGAAGACACAGCAAAAAGGTGGCCATCTGTAAGCCAAAGGGAGAGGCCTCAGAAAAATCAAATCTGCCAACATCTTGATCTTAGACTTCTTGCCTCCAGATAAAACAAATTTCTATGGTTTAAGACACTCATTCTATAGAATTTTCTTACAACAGCCCTAGCAAAATGATACATATATATTATATATAATTATTTGTATGTGTATGTATTCATATGTATATGTATATATGTATATACATATACATATATGTATTAATTATATACAATATTTTAATAAATTATATGTAATATATTCTATATTAATTTGTTATTATAAATTGATAACATTATGTCTGTGTTATCTATATGTAATCTATATCTATAAATATTTCTACAAGTTGAATTCTCTTTGAAGAGATGATATTAAGGTCAATATAACTTATTTATTTCAGCAAGCAAATTTTTATATTTGTCTATATTAGAAAACACTAACTGTGAATTTAAAAAAAATAGCATGCTAATATCATTCCCACAGATAGCTTGTGGGGAATGTATAATTTACTTTCCTGTCAAGCAATTTGCCTTCTCTAGCCAAGAGAATTTTAAAAAGTGCTGACAACACACTTACATAATTGCCTCTAACCTAACAACCTTAATGAGAAATTTCTATCTGTGTTTTGATCTTCCTCAGTATGGTGGCTGCCTCTTTCAGAATATTGTACCAATCATTTGCTCACGTATGCTGATAATAGCATGCTATCAACTTCCACATTGTTGGACCTGTCTATTGTATTTGACATACTTGATCATGGGCCTTCATACTCTTATATAGCATATGTTTTTGCCTTAAAGAAGCCTGATTCTTTGCTCATGCAATATATATAGTACCTTATTGTTAATATCGCCAAACATTTTCTCATTCATTTTAAACATAGCAGTAGGACCCATGGATTTAATTCTTGAATAAAGATGGCTCCAGAATTGTTGAATCTAAGATATATTTTTCTTTGAATCATCATTCTGAAGTACAGTTTCGGTTGACATTGTTATGTTGATGACATGTGAGTTTATTTTTCATCTCTCGAAAAGCAATTTAAAAATTGATGAAGTACCCGAGCGTCATTTGGAAAATAAAATTGTGAGCATCCATCCATTACTTGAACGGAGCCTTATAATTTTAACTTTCATGTGCACTGTATTTATTCCATAGCTATAAGGACATTTTGATTCACATATTATGTGACAGCAGGAAACTTCACCGGATCCTACTATAGTTTGTATTGAAAACATTTTGATACTTTACTTCTTTTAAATGCTTACAAAAGTGACATATTAGAAAACATCGTATTAAGGTATCTTATATATAATAACAATTTAAAAACAAAATGAAACTACCAGGTAGACATTGTTATCCCTATTTTACATAAGAAGTTACCAAATAATTAATAAACGTTAGATTATTCACTAATCTAAACTAGATGTCAGATTGAGGGTGTGAACCATGTCTGATGCCAAAGTTCACTCTCTTACCTGCTATGCTGCACTAACACATAACTCTCATAAAATAACTTTATTATTGTTATTATTTATGCCTACAGCACCTGATCTTCCTAGGTGGTCTCCCATCCAAGTATTAACCAGGCCCGATCCTACTTAGCTTCCGAGATCAGACAGGCTTGTTCAGGGTGGCATGGCCGTAGACCATGAACGGTGACTCCACTAGGGGATGAACCCAGGACCTTCTGCGTGTAAAGCAGATGTGTTAATCGCTACACTATGGAACCACATCTTCATTAAAATAATTTTGAATGTATCCTAATTATCTTCTGAACCTGAAGATTTATTATTTTAAGGCTGATGCTATTCAATAAACCAGTTGTATAAAAATATTTATATAAATTAATACAACTGGTTGATCATGTGATTAAAATCAAGCATTAAAATGGTTGTATAAGCCCTACTATAAGAAAAAATTAGATATTATAATTAATAATTGGCTCATGTACAAAAATAACATTGAGAAAGTGAAAAGACAACCTAAATAATGGAAGAGATATTCTCAATAGATATATTCAAAAAATTATTGATTTCTTAGAACATATAAAGAACTTTTACAAATCAATAAGGAAAATATAGCTTAAAAGAGAAATGGGAATAAGTCTTCTACAGGAACTTGGCAAATGAAGACATTTAAATGGACAATGAACATTTAAAAAGGTGCAAAATAGAAGGAAATGCAAAATAGAAGCACAATGAAATGTGTGCACACCACTAAATTGCTAAAAATGAAATGATTGAAAATAACAAGTATAGGTAAGGATATAGAGGAATGAAATTAAGAAATTTTGTTAGTATAAAATCGAGACGCAAAAATCTAAGATGGTATTTTTCAAAGCTCATCTTTCAGACAAGGTGTTGAGGGGCTGAACATGTTAATATTTGTAAAACTTCCTGAATTATAGTCAGATATGAGAGTTCCAAATAGCACTAGGCCCAACACAATTATTTTCAAGATGTCAATATTATCCCTCTTTGTAACAGCTTTGAGTGACAGTGAAATAACCAACTTAAATTTGAATGTTTTTCTTTTATATTTTATGTGTTTTTTTCACCTAATAGGACTAATGTGACATTTAGAAAAGTTTTCAGTGATGACTGACAACAGCAATTTTACT
The DNA here is from genome assembly GCA_028627145.1 of Eidolon dupreanum. Taxonomy (NCBI): domain Eukaryota; kingdom Metazoa; phylum Chordata; class Mammalia; order Chiroptera; family Pteropodidae; genus Eidolon; species Eidolon dupreanum. The sequence continues at coordinate 55,631,478 of CM053513.1, forward strand.
ATACAGACACCCTCTGTGGTATGATTTAATCATCTAAGACAGTGTTTTTTACTTTTTTCCCCTGCCTTTGGCTAGAAAAACTTATGTGTGGAGTGTAAACAAATAAAATGAAACGGTGTGTGCTGATCTGCTTGGAAAATTGTTTTTGGAAGCATGAAACCATGCTAACCTTCCCAGCTCCCTCAAAAGGGAGTATCTTGGCTACACAATGCTAATTCTATCTCTCCAGGTGATTGAGTGGAAAGAATATTTAATTATCTGAATTATTAATGCATTGAAACACAGATCTATACTACTGTTTTCAAACACTGCCTATTTATAAGAAGAAAATTTTCCAGAATGCTCAAGAAAATTGTCTATAAATCCCAGCTGATAAACACTAATTGAAGACACTAAACTCTAAATCTAATAAAACATTTTGAATTATGTTTTATCCGTGCAACTTAAAAATGGTTATCATTGAAATGAAACCACACAATTTATTTATTTTTTTGAATTTTTGATCCTCAGTCTTTGTGATTAATCAATCTCCAGTTTGCCTACAAAAAACCAGTTTCAGAAAACAGAAAAAGCATCTGCCTGCTTCTAATTTAGTGTGAAATTTCCTCAGCAAGGAGACTGCCACTTGGCTTGAGCCCTGCCAGTTATTAGGTATGTGCCTGAGTAGATCGCTTCAACTTTGCATCTTTTTCCTTCACCAAAAATGTGAGTTACCTTAAGTGATCTCTGAGGAATTGTGTAGGCCAAACGATGCCCCTCTCTCCAAGACATAACTCCTGGAATCTGTGACAGCTACTTAATACGGAAGATGCGATTAAGGTAAGAATCCTGAGATGGTGAAATTCTGGATCATCTGAAGGATCCTAAATGCAGTCCCAATGACTTTATAAGAGGGAGGGGAGGGACACTTGATATAGAAGAAAAGGCAATGTGACTACTGAGTAATACAGCCACAGTCCAGGAATGCCAGAGTCACAAGAAGCTGGAAGAGGCAAGAAACGGACTCTTCCTTAGAGCCTCTGGCGGGTGTATAGTACTGTTGTGACTTATTTTGTCCCAGTTATACTATTTTAGATTTTTGATCTCCAGAACTGTGAGAAAATTAATTTATTTTTTAAAGCTACCACGTGTTTGATAATTCATTACAGTCGCCACAAGAAACTAATGCAGGACCCTTCCAGCTTTAAAATTGCATGTAGATGAAAACAAAAGATGTCAAAGTCGCCAGGCTCAGAATAACTTGTTTTTATTAGCTAAAATTCTAAAATACAATTAAATGTTAAGAGCTATGGCCTTTTTGGTGTCTGTGATTGGTGGAGATATTGGTTCTGAACTTTTTTACTTTATGTAAATACTTTTTACTTGAGAAATAAAGAAAGTTATTTGTTACTAGTCCAGAACTTATCTAATGTCTAACTTACAATGTTTATATTACAGTCCCCCACAACCTGGGCCTTTCTGACCTTTGTCATGTCCTACCCCACACCTCATCCTATAGCCTCCTCAACATTTCCCATTTACTGGGGGGCTAGTTGGTTGTTTAGTTTTATAATTTATTCAATAAATATTTCTTAAAAACTCACTCTTGTCTACAGCCATGCCCCGCTGATCTTGGAAGCTAATCAGGGTCTAATCTTGTCTAATCTCGGAAGGTAAACAGGGTTGGGCCTGGTTAGTACTTGACTGGGAGACCACCTAGGAATACCAGGTGCTGCAGACATTAAAAAATATACTAATAAGGACATGATTCCACAGTGTAGTGGTTAGCATGTCTGCTTTACATGCAGAAATTCCTGGGTTCACGCCCTAGTGGAGCCACAGTCCATGTTCTATGGCCATGCCACCCTGAACGAGCCGAGCCCTATGTCTGATCTCAAAAGCTAACCAGGGTTGGGCCTGGTTAGTACTTGGATGGGAGACCACCTAGGAAGACCATATGTTGTAGGTATATATAATAATAAATAAATATATATATAAAATAAATAAAAAATAACTCACTCTGTTTTTCATTGTCTTTAATTCTTTACCTCCTTCTCACTCCTATCTGCTCAGCTCTAGCTGAGATAAAACTATTTTTCTCAAGATCACTGATATCCTCCATATTATTAAATTCAAAGGGCACATTTCTGTTCTCTTCTTTATTCCCTAGCGGCATTGGATATAACTGTTTTCCCTTTTCTGCCATAAAACAATTTCCTCTTTTGACTTCCATATCATTGTGCTCTCTTGTTGGTCTTCCTATTTCACTGTCTACAACTCCTCGGTCTCTTCTGGTCCTCTTTATTTATGACATCTAGTTTTAAAAATTACCCAGAGCTCAAACTTAGTCCTCTTTTCTGTCTTTACACTCAGTTTAGTTGATCCTATCCACTCCTATGGCTTTAAATGCCTTCTGACTTCTGATGGCTCCCTGACTTACATGTCTTAACTTCAGATTCACAAATCTAATTGCAAGATTTATGATTCCTCTTGAATACCTAATGGCACATTAAGTTGAAATTATGCAGAAAAGACTACTTTTCTACTTGTAGTATCCCTTTCCTATCTGCTCTTTCTCTAGCATTTGCTATCTTAGTAAATGGTGCCACCATCTACCAAGTTGCCCCAATCAGCGATCTGAGAGTTATCTTTAATACTTCCTTTTCTTTTGGCCACATGAATCAAATATGTTTTATATTTAATCACATTTCTCCATTTCCATGACTACCACTGTCTCTACCTGACCTACCTCCTAGGTGGTCTCCTTGAACTTACTGTTGCCTGTGTTTAATTCATTTTCCACACGGCGACCAGGCTGACCTTTAGATAAATTCCTATGCCTGCTTAAACATTCTTTTAAATATTTTTTATAAATATTTATTCTAAATATTTTTTATAAATAAAATCCATGCCTTATCTATCTTCTTCCTGTTTCTCCTAACTCATCTCAAACTTTCCATTATACTCACTATGAATATTCCCTCATTTCTCTAAAATGTCAAGTTGTTTCTGCTTCAGGATTTATAATTGGCATTTCTTTCTGTTTGGAACATCCCTCCAACTTCACCTCCAGCTATTCCCATGTGTGACTTTTTATTCTAGTTACAACTTACATTTCATTTCTTTAGAGAAATAGAGAAATTATCCTTGACCACCTAAGGCAAAAAAATTATAAAGTCTAAAGTTCTTCTCAGTTATTCTCTATCAGGGTACCCTGTTTGTTTCCTTCATTGTGCTTTTCAGAACTTTTTTCATTATTTTATGTGTTAATTACTTCTTTATTTCCCTTATTAGCCTAAGCCCTATGCTAGGTGAAACATCATTAGTCCTTGTTAATGTTTTGTTTTTAATATGTCTTGCTCTACATCTTTATTAAAATTTTACATATACAGAAAATTTTTTAAAAGACTTGTACAATAAGCTTGGTAATAATGAAAAAGCATTCCCCTGGCCCCCTCTCCCACTTTTCTCTTTTTTCATAGATACTTTTAATCAGTTAAAGCTAATTATTGTGCTACTTAACTCTATGGTTCTCAAAAACATGTTTGTATTCTTATTTCTTGATATTTCAGTTTTAATAATCATTTGCTCACTTGATGAGTATTTAACTTTCTTTCTTTATGCCCCACATATACACGCATATCTCACCATCAAGCCTTCCAATATAGTTATGCTATTTGTTTGATTAGATTAATATTTTTTCACATTATGATAATTGTATAAATGCTAGTCACAGATGAGTTTTCTCTGCAGTTAAAAATCACCTTGGTTTGATTGCTTAATTTCCTCTATACTCATCACTAATCGGCCCTTGGCCAATTGTATAAATATCCTCATTTATCAGATTCATGAGTTATTCTATCAATTTCATTTTTTGACTCCAATTAAGTTTTATTGCCCCTTCTGCTTGATGCACAGCTGTCGTCCAGGAACTCTTTTTAACCTCATAGTAAGGATTCCCTTCATGTCATTCCAAACAAGCTATTCCATGTTTTCCTTTTTCTTGTTTTAGTCTTTTGTTTTAATGGGTCACCTTCTTGAGCTCTCTTAAAGTATGAGGGGCATGTTTTTTTTTCTATCCTTCAAGACTAAAATATTTTTATTCTATCCTCGATCTTGATTAAGTATGGATTGATTTCAAATTCTCAATTTAAAATAGTGTTTCTTCAACAACTTTAGAAAATTATTTATGAATTTGTTAGCTTTCAATATGACTATGGAGAAATTCAAAGTCATTTTGACCCTTTGCCCTTTGTTAATGTCCCTCCTTTTTGTGTTTTCTTTTCCTCTCTGGGAGCCTATAAAAGTTGCTCTTTGTCCACAGTCTTCTGAATATTCACTATGTGTGTAGGTGTGGATTTATTTGTATCCATTAATTTGGGCACTCCATGACAGGAAGGGAAGAATGAAAGTAGGAACAGGTATAGTTGTGCCCTAGTTGATAAAATTATAGTAATTTCTGGTAGATTTATTTTTTCAATAAAGTAAGACCTTTTACTGAGGCACATAAAAATTGTTGGAAAGTCATTCAAGCCTGTTGTGGAGAATAAGAGCATTCTTATTAGACAAATTTATTCTTATTCTTAAGTAAGAAAATGGCACTCTTTGGGCCTCAAGTTTAACTGGGGGCCCAAAAGTTTAAAAATTTGTTACTAATCTGAGGCCATAACAAAAAGGTTGAAAGTATTTTTACATTTCATAATGATGTGCTAGGCATCTATGCATGACACGTAAAGTAGTTGATCAAAAATCAGTTGTTAACATTAGTCCAATATCTACCTTATGCCCTTCCACTTTGAATTCTAAAGATTTGAAGTTTAGTGAACAGAAGAGAAAGAATTTCTTTGAGGAAAGCTGGAAAGACTTGTAGCATTTTCTTCTCCCTTCCTCTTTTCTCCAAAAGGAATTGAGAATCAAGTTACTGGCTTTTTACCATGAGCCTGTCAAATGTGTAGTTGAGAAGATTACTTAGAGAATTTGGTTTGCATTCCCTGGAGTTTTGAGAAGGTACTGAGTCAGTGTCATTCATACCTGGAGAACTTTAAAAGTGAGATATAGATGGCTAGCTTCCCTGACCTCAGAATAAGTAGAGGTGGCTTTATTGGAAACAAAAACAAAAAACTATATCTGAAGGCATGAAGGATTTGGGGGTCTTAGGATAAATGTTTTCTCTGAACCAGAGTCATCTTGAGGGGACCTTCCCCAAAGAGGGTGGCCAGCCAAGGCAAGGGACCATAGGAGTAAGAGGATGAAGGTGGGGAGGGTGTGAAACAAGAGCTCAGCCAGATACATATCCACCTGCATGAACAAAATGTGCATTATCCTCACGGAAGCATTCCAAAAGTGAATATCAGCTTTGAACACATGTGGACCATAAAAATCTTCAAAACCATATTGCAACGGGATTGATAAATAGATTCCTGATCCTTATGGATCATTAGCCAGTACTATTGTTGTTCATATTGCTGCTCATAGAGGTTCAGATATAACCATTAGAAACTCCTTCAGGTTGGATCTTGTTTCCTTTCCATCTGAATTCCCTCTTTTTTTTTTTCTTCTAACATGTTTGTACATTATGGAATCTCAAGATGCTCTAGGCTCCTTTTGCATTTTTCCTGCCATGGCCCCAGAATCACAGCTTCTCTAAAGAATTCTGTTTTCCTTTATTGAAGAATGTATTTAGAAACCAAGATCTGGACACTAGATATCCTTGATAATGCTTCTAGATTCAGTGTTCAGAACTAGGAGATATATGTATGTACTCTAAACCCTTACACACATACATTTATGTGTGTGTGTGTGTGTGTGTGTGTATACACACACACACACACATATATATATACACACTATATATATATATATATATATATATTTGTAGATACATTTTTTATAGTTCCTACTAATACCAATCTAATTTAGTACAACAGTGTTCATTCGAGCATTCCCCTTTTCTTTATTTGTAACCTTTTCTGACGGTTTTAAAAAAAACTTACTTAAAACCTATAAAAGAATTCCCTTGTACTGAGAAGAATATAGTTTCTATGGGTTACAAGCCCTGTATGATCAGTCCTGCTCATTCACCCTTATTGTGGTGTACTTTACTCTGAGCTCATTGGCCTCGTTTTCCTGTCTTAAAAGCCCCTGTCTTACCAAGACAATCCTGCCTTCTTACTCTCCTCTCACCCCCTGCAGCAGAACAAATCTAGTTATTTGCCTTACAGATGACATCTTTGCTTTGCTGGCTGAACTCAGATGTCTACAAGGAATGCTTTCCCTGATCATGAGCAAAAGTGGCACTCTCCATACGTCTCTCTCTTATCATCCTGGTGATTTCATTTATTGCACTTAACAGTCACCAAAATTACCTTTTTCAGGTTCACTTGTTTATACTCTTTCTCTTCAATTGTAATGTCAATGTCGTGAGGGAAGAGATTCTTCTCTGTTTTCTTTACAGCTCCATCACCAGAGCTCAGAAAGCTCCTGGCACATAATACAGACTTAGTAAACATTTAAAGAATGACTCATAGAATGACTGACAGTCAACAATGGGAGTCTGTTCTAACAAGAATAGTCATCATGAATTTGCTATAGTACCAATTTATGCCACTGTGAGGATTAGGTATCTCTAGTATAGGAAAAAATAATTGGAGTTATGTTGATTTAGGGTTCTCATTTTGCCAAATGGTTGTAATAGAAAGATAATAGGGTTAGGCTATGTGAACATTGATAAGAAAGACTTTGAGCAAAGGAAGATGCACAGTAGAGAGGACGATGTGGATATAAGCTTTCCAGAATTGTTAGTCAAAGCTGCATTCTGCTGTTGGGAGTGAGGGTAGAGTAAGAAGACAGAAGGATTTAGATATCTCCAAAAGTCCATATTCTATATTGAATAATTTGATTTATGGCTAAACCATAGTGTAGGTGGGCAGCAGGTAATGCCATTTTAATTTCCTGGCCTTTACTAAGTTTTGAAAAGAGTAGCAGTCTCTGATGCTTGCAGAGAATTGATAAATTGGGATTCTAGGAGTAAACATTGGTTAGCTTCTGAATTACTGATTAATACATAGTTGTCTTGGTAGGATACCTTGATACATTATGCAAACAGCTACAATAGACTCAATTTTTATCTTCCACCAGGCTCTATGGAGATTCATCTTGTTAGAATGAAGTCTTTTTGGTGGCTCCCATTAGATTAGTGAATGCAGTTCCTGTCTTTTCCTGTTGAAATTAACTGTGGTTTGTCTGGTCATTTCCAAAGAATGAGTTTTGAAGTCATGTGTGCTTATATAAAGATAAAGCTGGCAGATAATTTGTGAGGTTAATAGTGATGAAATAGAGAGAAGAACCAAGAACGTGATCTCTGATCTATCATGATGGAAATAAAAAAAAAAGAAAGAAAAATGTACTTAAAAGAACTAAACTGTACAGAATGCCAAAACCAAACAGAAAGAATTGAATGAGATATAGATTTTTTTTTTCTGAATTTCACGATCTTTTTCAAGCCACTACATTCATTAGAATTTACTTCGCTTGAAGTAATTTACTAAATGTATTCTGGAGGAATCCCTGAATCCATGTATCACTGAAAATGAGCAATTTTTTCCTTTCTTGTAGTAATAAGTCCAACAAATTATATAGAAATAAGGAAACAAGATGTCATTAAATATATTGAACTGATTGAAGTAGTGGTTTTCAAATTGTATTCCAAGGTCAAAGACAGAGCAGAAAGGCAAAGCAGAAGCAGCTTCAAATAGATCAACTCCATTTTTATCTGTTTTATGTATTGAGCTTCTACATGTGATTACATTTAAAAACATGATTCTGCTTGAAAATAAATTAGAAAATTGCTGATCTTATAATAAGAAAAAATGGAACATCTTTAAAATACGTCATACAACTATGTTCAAATACTATATGACATCATAAATAATATTTTTAAATTTCTGTAGTTATTATTTAAAAATATTCTCATATATCTAATTTAGTGATTTTAAAATAAAAAGGAAGTAAGAAAAAAAAGAGAATGAAGAATAAAAATAGACCTGCTGTGTTGGATTTCAGTATCAACTTTATTTTTAAGGCAAATTATTCTTTGACCATTGCCTTTATAGTCTATGACTACATGAAAAAATATTTTTAAAAGACACGTGATTATTTCTTTTTATTCATAAGACTATTAAAACACTACTTTATAAAAAGGAAAATTTCTCTAGAAAGAGAAACCAAGTTATGCTAAAATTAACTAGAACATAGTAGGCACTGTATAAATATTTGTTAAGTTAATAAATAATAGTTTCAAGAAAAGATAAAAAACTATAATTTCACCTATTTATTCAAATATGAGATGATTAGATGATTATTAAATGTTTATGAAAATATAAATTTCCATGGATTGTTAGAAAATTTTTTAATTTCCCTTGTTTCATAACATAAAATTAACCATTTAAAGTGAGTAATTAAGTAGGATTCAGTACATTTACCATGTTGTTTCTAATTCCAAAATAGTTTTATCATCCCAAAAGAAAACCCTATGCTCATTAAGCGGTCACTCCCAATTCCCCTCTCTCTTCATCCTAGCACCCACCAATTTGCTTTCTGACTCCACAGATTTATTGATTCTGGATATTGCATATAAATGGAATTATATAATATGTGACTTTTTGCATTTGATTTATTTCACTTAGCATAATATTTTCTAGGTTCATCCATGTTGTACCTTCTATTAGTACTCCATTCCTTTCTATTACTAAAAATATTCTATTGTATGTATATACCACACTGTGTTTATCCATTCATGTGTCGATGGCCATTTGAACTGTTTTCACTTTTGGCTGTTATAAATAGTGCTGCTCCGAACCTTCGTGTAAAGGATTTTCTTGAGTATCTGTTTTTAATTTTCCAGGTAATTTACCTAAAATGGAATTGCTGGGTCACATGGTAATTCTATATTTAATTTTTTTTGAGAAACTGTCAAACTGTTTATCACAGTGGCTGCACCATTATATATTTCTCCCAGAAAAGTATGAGGGTTCAATTTCTCCATATTCTTACCAACATCTGTTGTTTTCCATTGGACTATCTTTTAATCGAACATTGCTGTGATTAAATGTAATTATTGGTTTTATAGAGGAATAATTTGTTCAAAAAGGATTTCATTTTTCATATAGTTTCTTTGTTCTTTTTCCAAATTTGATTCCCTAACTCCTCTTCATTCAATGTATATTAAAAAAATAGGTTCTGGCTTTATTAAGGCATAAATGTAGAATACCATGTCATTACACTGTGGAGACCTGTTTTCTTTAAATAGAACTCCAGGATTCATTAAGAGCCTAGGTAACATTCCTAGAAGTTTGTATCATTTCCCATTCCACTCCCATAATGCCATATGTTTTCTTTTTTGCTCAATCTTTTTGGTGTAGCATTTCTAGGTCAGTTATAGTAAAGATTAGGAGTGAATAGGAAATAGAAACACAATGATAAGAATTAGAAAATGTTTTTTTAAATCATAGTTTAACCAGTTATAGCTATACTACATGCTGCTTCACATGTGTACAAAAAATTATTTCATAAGAAAATGTAACTCTCAGGATTATAGAAGCGTGAGTATTTTGTCCATCTTTGGACATTTTTACCATTATTTTATGTGATTTCACTGGTAATTTTGCTTTTTGTTCATATAATTTTATTTTTCTGCTCTATGGCTACTTTATCACCTAAAATCAGTTATTTAGGTGACTAATGTGGCCACATATCAGTTTAATACATTTCTGTTCAAGCAGTGATCAGTCGCATGCCACCTGCTAAGCATTGTAACCGATCATCAAGTAGACAATTTTGACAGACTGTTCCCAGGAGATTCCTGTGCTGTGTTTTATAACAGGCAGTCGCCCAGCAGGATCACAGTCTAGGAATGTAAACCCAAAAGCAAGAATGAGAAAAGAGGGAAATTAAGGATGAAAGTGACTAAGTACAGGATAAGACTTTTAAAAATTAGAAGTAATCGTTTAAAGATTATAAAAACATTAACTACGAAAGAAACATATTATAAAGTGTTTTGGCCAGAGAATTAGAAAAATTAATAAGACTGCATGGCATGATAAACTCTGTAAATTAAATATATGAAAGCAGAAATTCAGGAAAAGACAATGGAGAAAACACATAGCATTTGGCAATTTTTGCCAAATAAGTTGAAAGAATAGAGGATATAAAGCCTAATGTAGCAGAAATAAGCAAGGACTCACAAGTCGCACACAAAGCAATAATCCTAAATGTCATAGTTCACTGCTGAAACACATACCTTCCCTCTATGAAGCCTGGAGTTTCAGTTCCATCATCATCAGTTTATGTGCACCTATAAGAGCTCAGTTGATACTTGTCGGTTCTATAAGAAAGAAAGGCATGCTACAGAGGACATTTACATATGTAAAACATAAGCAAAACAAGTATTTATTTTTTAATCCATAACCTGTGAAAACATGTATTTACTGATATTTCTTAAATGTGTCCTTCCAATGAGATGGAATAATGAGCCTTGACTGTATGATGTACTTACCAGGAAGAAACACCAATATAACCAAAGAAAAAATTGTTTCTTTAAAGGCTCCTGTTAAGAATTGTAGGCTAGACTTCAGAAGAATGATGTGAACACTCAAATGTTTTCTCTCACTTGGCTCTGAATGGTATAGCAGGCAGGAGGACCACAGACACACTGCTTCCTCCTGTCATGCTGAACAGCTTGGAGAAGCTACAAGCAAAGAAACTAAGGCTGTTGCCTTGAATCCAGTTCAAGAGAAAGACAAAGGTGCCTTTGTGCTCACTTCTGTCCAAGGGAGAATTTTGTGGGCACAGAATCTGTTACTGAAAACCTGCCTGGAAGAAAAGTATATTTGAGACCAGACTCTGAGTAATTGGAGATTCAAGCTTTTCTGGTGCTAGAACTTGCAAGTCCTGATTTGCTTAATAAATATCTACACTCTCTAAATTGTGCAGTAATATCTTCTTCAGTGAAAACACTGAAGATGGCTTTGTGGTAGAAAACTATTCTAGTGTTACACTTGTTTATCTAATTTTTTATGAGTTGCAGAATAGAACAAGATAAAGTCACAAAAACAGGAAGTCCTCAAACACAGAAAAAATGACTGAGTAGTTCTTTGAAGAGAGGATGGAAAAATATTGGAAAGTTGTACTATAGTGGGGGTGGTGGTTAATGCTTAAGAATTGAAAGAAGTTTGCCTAAGGAGCACCAAATAGCTATTAAAATGACTTCTTTGGAAAAAATGTTAGAAAAATTTTGAAGAGTGTATCCTCTTATCTAGAAATTTCATCATTATTTCTTTAGAATTTAAATATAACCTTGTATTTACATACTACATGGATTCATTTTTTACAAATCAATTTAAATAAAACTTTTCCATAATGATGTTACAACAAATTTATCTGGTAGTTATAGAGACATACGGTGATTAGCTATTCACACAAAATAAATTTGATTCTATTATAGCTATTAATAGATACCTTCAAAATGAGGTATTTCAAACATCAGTAAATATAAGGTACAGCAGAACTATGCATAGACAGATCAAATTCAGACATCATTAGGTAAAGGATGCTGCCTGCCTGGTCAGCCCACAGAACACCAGTTTTGTGATCACAAATATGAGTTTGGCCCAACCTCTTCCTCTGCTCACAAGATGAGATACCTTTCTTAAGGTCAACAGAATCATGTTTATAAGCATTGACAAAACACTATGGAGTAAACAGGTTACAGTTTACTAGGCAGAATAAGTGTTTGATAACAAATTCAAATAATATGCAGATATAATTCCAATGACATTCTTGTTAATCACCAATATCACCATCCTTGGCCACTGAAGACAACTTGGTTCAACTAGCGGTTCTATATGGATCCTTTTGGTCTTTCACCTTCTATTTCTTCATTTTATGATAATTTACATTCTATATGGGATTTTGCTGAAACATGTCAGACTTATTTCCTTTTATCAGAATTGATGAGAAAAATTTAAAACTTCTCAGCAATTGAGAAAACATGGACCTTTAGCCAGACTAACCAGTGTTTGAACCTTAGTTCAGTATCCTTGGATAAGTGACATAAACACTCTAGCCCTTGGGCTCCTCAGAGCAAAATTGGATGATCTACCATGCAGAACTGTGTGAGGATTTGAGATATCTTGCTCAAAGCCTTGTGTAGAGTAGGTAGTTACTTGAAAAATGGCATATTATTTTTGTTTGTTTGTTTTCTCCTTTGAATTATTCTAAATCAGTCTCAAAACTGCAATGATTTTCTTCCTCAAAGAGATTTTACTAACCCAATTTTTATTTCTCTATTCCTTTAATAAATTGTTGACATATATCTATGCAGAAAAGGAATGCCGGCAGTAAGGTCCTGTCGGGTGTGTATATATGCACAATTGACATATCCTATGTATACATTTCTTTTATAAAACGTCTTCTACTATAACTCAGTAGGGCTTTCATCAATACTTCTAACTTATGTAGGAAAGAAAGTCTTCTAGGATGAGTCAGGCTTGAACATACTATTAATAAAATCGTTTACTAACATATTTAGTTTGCCTTTTGTTAAGATTTATGAAAAATTTATGTGAGAATATTTGCTAAGATTTAAGAAAATTAAAATGGTTAGTTCTAATTCTGGACTCCTATTTGCATACATGCTATGTCGACCTTTCATGAACTTCAAGTTTATATTTTCATCTTTACCAATATCACATCTTTCATGCATGACAGATGCCTGAACATGCAGGACAAAAGACTTTGGTGGGAGTGGGGGAGTTGAGGGAGATTTACATTAAAGCAACTCCAACAACTTCCAATCAAATATTAACAATCACGTTCTTTGAAATCCTTTTGGCTACCATGTAGCCTGGAGTTTCTCATTGGCACTTTATTCCATAAAGTGCCCATACTTAAATCACCTCACCCTCATTCCTGCGTTGTTTCTCTGCTCTTTTTTTTTTTTCGGTTCCCCAAATTGTTTCTTTTTTCAAAGGAGACCTTTCATATTGTACATCATAGCATTATCTAAAGCTGTCAGTTGGTGAAAGTAATTCAATTCCCTTAGAAAGTACTGCGTTAGCCTTCTTTGCTAAAAGGCACAGATGAACCAATTTGATCTTGTAGAGGGTACTATGATGTGCCACCAAAACCCCTCTTCGGAGTGTAAGGATAACTGCCCTTGCTGCTGGTAATGTTGTCTCTGTGAGCCTGGAACTGACCCAAGTGAAGAGAGTCTCCTTGACCAGGGTCATGCTCCCACTCTGAGGCAGCTCAGCATTAACAGATGGTCTAGTTGGAGATATAAAGGTCTTGGCCCCTCATTTAAACTCAGAAAACTTTGATAAGCCATGTCAGCCTGAGTGCTCCTATGAGACTAGATAACTGAGCTGCAGTCTTTCCTGTGACTATGTTGCATCTCAGTCTCTTCCTCTGCTCAGTGCTGCTTTCCATCTTGTCTTTCAACAGTTGGTAATCCAGAGACCACTCTCTAGTAATCTTCCTGAATGAAATTTTTATCTCAGAGTCAGCTTGTCTGCCAACCTAACCTGCAATGGTCCCTTATTAATTAAGAATATGTAATAAGTAAGATAAAGATGTTCTAGAGAAATGAAGACAATGTGTGTGGAGAGACCTAAAGAAGAATTTAGGATAAGAAAAGTGTGAAGAAAAATAACTATGAGTTTGAACATTTAGAGTGATAATTTTAGTTACAATATCTTGTCATGTCAGTGTGGCAATAGGAGAAGAAGCTGCAAATGATGGAGATAAAAAAGTAAGAACGAAATAGAAAAGTTTTCTTATACTACAGGAATATTTCTCTATGCCTGTGAGACTGAATTTGCCTTGTGCTTCCTGAAGTTTTGAGGTACACAATGCTGCACTTTCATGAGACGCAATTTTTGGTTCATTGGTTACAAGTCCAAGAGTTCTTGCTTCTCACCTAAATATAGAAGCAGGAATAAATTCCTGATTATTAAAATGAAGAATATTTTAACAATCTGTTTGAAAACATGATTCCCAAAAGACATTAGCTGTGAAAACCATTGAAGGATATTTCCTTGGTTTGGTCATGGTTGATTCACATCTGGCATTTGGTCAATCACTCATTAAATATTAATTAGCATTATTTATGCAATTTCAATGCTCTTTCACCCTTTTAATGGGGAAACCATGAAGAAAGAGATCTTCAAAAGAAAGCTTTCTGTTCACTCATCTACAGATTGTTTTTCTAATTTAACTAAATTTCTTTTTCTCATTTTCTTTTACCTTAAGCCTGCAAAAGAAACAATAAACTACGTGCAAAGAACAGATTTTTACTTCTCAGCTTGCAATTTCCTTCCAAATAAATAAAAGTTATTCAATGAATTATTAATAATATAAAGAAGAAATTACTATATAACTTAGCATTTTCAGAGTCTGTTTTCAGCTTTTAAAAATATATAGAATACATATATATGATAATTTTCAAACAATATGTTCTAATTTTGAGAAGTTTTATACAAATATTGTTCTTAAACATGCCAAGAGTTTAAAAACCATTCAGTGAAAATGTAGGGATTTGGAAATATTAAGTTTTGTAATAGTAACATGACTCAAGAAGTCATATAATTATTTTTTTAATACACATTTGAGTCTGTTATATGCCAAGCATTGTGTACAGATTTTAGAAGCAAACACGACCTCCTGCCTACTCAGCAGGTGTTCACCTTCTAGAGAGGACACCAGTGAAAAGTTAGGAATTATAATATAGTAAGAAATGTTCTCTACTCAACCTATGCACAGAGAATAGAGAGAAGAAAAAGCCTAATTTATCCCGAGGAATGGGGCATGATAAAGGAACACTTTGCTTATAAAATCTAGAATAATGAATTAGTCATGTACAAGTGTGAAGTGAAATAAGGAAATAACACCTGAGTAGGAAGACGAAAGAAGATGTTCACAGCTGGAAAGGATTCTGCACATTCTGAGAATGGCAAGTGTGTTTACATCATTGGCAAAAAGTTGTGTGTGTGTGTGTGTGTGTGTGTGTGTGTGTGTGAGAGAGAGACTGAATATACATCTAGTAAGAAATTAATGAAGGGTCTTGTATGCTCTGTTATAAATTTTAATTTTATCATGAAGTCCGTGGAGACCCACTGAAAGATATTCCAAGAATCTTCCTTGGGAAACACAGAAGTAGCTAGGGCTCTAAGAGAGTGATAAAGGTCAATCTGTTCCGTACTTATGGCCTTGGGGCAGTCTAGGGGATTGTACTACTAATTTTTTTACAGTGGTCCTGGTTATGAACAATGAAGAAAAGCAGGCCTCCACAGACAGCCTACACCAGAGGTTCTCACATGAAAATCACCTGAATATCTGCTTTAATTAGTATAAAGAAGTCTCTGTGTATTAGAGACTTCTGTGTATCTCTGTTAATTTTTTATTTTTTTAAGTTTGAATGTTTTTGTTTTTGTTTTATTTTAATTTTAATTTTTCAATTAGAATTGACATTCAATATTATTTTATACTAGTTTCAGGTATACAGCATAGAGGTTAGACATTTTTATAATTTACGAAGTGATCCCCTGATTAGTTTATTACCCACCTGGCACTATACATAGTTATTAAAATATTATTGACTATATTTCCTATGCTATATTTCACATCCCTATAACTATGTTGTAACTACCAATTTGTACTTCTTAATCCCTTCACCTATTTCACCCAGCTCCCCAAGCCTTCTACTAGCTGGCAATCATCAGTTTGTTTTCTGTATCTATGAGTCTGTTTCTGTTTCATTTGTTTATTTTGTCTTTAGATTCCATATATAAGTGAAATTTATGTTATTTGTCCTTCTCTCTTACATATTTCACTTTGCATGATACCGTCCAGCTGCTGTGTGGGGGCTGACCCCGTAGAGTGAGATTTGCCCCAATAGGCTCTTATGCCTGTTGAGACAACACTTTGGGGCTTGTGGAGCTAATTAGGTGGTGCTCCATTGTGCTCTGATGCCAGCCTCTGGGTGCGTTGGTTCTGGGGCCCCATCACAGGGGCTCCCATGCAGGTCAATGTCAGCCAGTGCCTATAACTAGCCTGGGGCTACCTGGTAAGAGCTAAAAAGCTATCTGAGGTTGGTTACTACCTCTAATGGACCTGGAGGCATGTGAGAGAGGCCATGCTGGGATTGGAAGCCAGCTGTCACCAAAACCGGGCCTGGAGAAGGGCAGCAAAAGGCCCATAAGACTCAACAGGAAAAGAGCTTCAGATGTTATAAGAGTTGGGTCCCAGGGATTCACCAAGTTGTAGCACGTGGTGTTCCTCGGGTTGGTGCAGATTCGGATTTGGTGCCAGTGCTAAGCCTGCGGCCACTTGCAAGTCTCAGGCCACACTGAGGCCAGCTGTTGCCCACCTTAGGCCTACAGCCCATTTCATGTCTCTGCCCCTCCTACCAGCCTGTTCTTTAGATCCTTAGTTATAGGAATTCTGTTTGGCTAGTCTTTAGATGGTTCTCCTGGTTGATTGTTCTATAACTTAGTTGTAATTTTAATGTGGCTATGGGAGTAGGCAAGCATTTACCTACTCTACCATCCTGACTGGAACTCTGAGTATGGTTGTTTTAAAAAAGCTCTTTAGATGACTCTAATGGAGAGCAAAGATTGGAGCTGCTAACTTTCTCTATGTCATGGAAGGTAATAAATAAAAATAGACAATTGTGAGGTTTATAAACAATGTAAAAAAATTGAATTGTAATGTTGAGGTATTTGAGATGTACATAGTGTCCCTGAGTCTAATGCTTAGTAGCAGTTGTAATAGATGGGTGCATTTTAAAAGGAGGTTTTTGAGCTAAAATAAAATGATTGGATAATGTCAGTGTTGAGGGCTATCATTCCCCCAGGACACTGAACACACACTGTTCTTCAAATATTTATGTATATAAACATATATGTGCCTGAATTTTTACATATATGTGCCTTTTCTATCTGGAATAATGTCTTCAAACTATTCAAATGAAAACATTCCATGCACGCTTCAAGGCTACTTTGCTGAGTCTTTCCCAAGATCACGTTCTAGTCCAGGAAAGAATAAATTGTTCCTTTCACTAGACCTCTCTAGCATAATTTTATTAATCTGATAAAGCATGATCATGTTGTGTCTGTGGTCCTTGCTGGACTGTGCACTCCACAAAGAGTGACTCACCACGAATCCCCCTGTGGTGCTGTACAGGAAATGTTTGTTAAAAAACTTTGAGTATGGAAAGAAGAAAAAGTCAAAGTCATGGGTTATATATTCAAAGAAGTATATTAGGAAAGGCAGGTGAGCAGAGAGCAGAGGCGATGAAAGTCACTCTGAGAACTATTTTGCTTGACTGAGAGAATAGAGAGTTAGAAGAAAAAGAGAGCTGACTGTTATGCAATACAGGCAGGGAACAAATCCTCACACATTTCTATCAGTGGTAGATTTGGATTGTTGCTGGATTAATTGGGAAAGATTAGACAGGACCCACAATCTTGGTTTTCATTTGTATTAGGACTGTGTGGAGTATGTGAGTGAACAGGTCCTCAGGGAAATTCCCAAAGTATTTACGGTCTAAACAATTACTTGGTGGAACTAAGACTGGTTCAACTACTACTATCCACTGGTTCTACTTCTACTATCTTCCGCAGAATATGAAGCTTTTTAAAATTATTGATTTATTTGTGTGTTTATTTTTTGACTTGAAACTTTTGGGAGCACAGACAGGCAAAGGAAAACTCAAAAAACGTCTTGTACCACTTTAGACAGGAGAAACAAAATGCAAACAAAAGCAAAACCCAAACCATTATGTGTGGAATACCCTTACATTTATATGTGTCTAAAAGCATATGTTCAGATTCCATCTCTAATCATATCAATGATAATAGGGTACATTATGTCACATCCACATCAATTGGTGTGGATAATTTGGATACACTTGTATTAGGCATTCCGCCTTTGATTTTCTTTGTAATTTTTTCCTGGAACTATAACTATCTAACAAAACCTATTTTTTACTCCTTAATATTCTATCCTCCTTAGAATATCAGCATCACTACTATTTGAAAATTATTTATTTTGAAAATAATACAAAATCTGTACCCTAGGCTGTTTGTAATGTACTAGAGATTAATAAACCTCTGGGTTATTACAATATTTGCTAAAAAAAAAAAAAAGGAAGACATATAGATCAGATGTTTGAGATTTCAAATATACAAGCATAATATTTAAGATATAATCAAACCTAAGTCTTCAGATTTCATTTTCTACAAAGTTACTATAAAAGATCTTCTTATTAAGGATTAAGTAAAACCGAATAAAAGACCAACTTCTTATTTTATTCCTCTTTCTTGCTGACCTGATCTTGAAATGAAGTTCATATGTCAAAGCCACAGTGTGAGATAAAATAAGGAGTTTGATTTGATTCTACCCATCGATACGCTGTGCAACCATGGAGTAAGCCTTTAACCTTTTTGAAATTCGTACTCAGTATGTCAAAAAGGACTTTATTATGAGGTTAATAAGATCATGTCTGCAGAGTATTTTAAGCTCTTTTATTTTCAGAATGATAAGCAAATGTGAGGTGTTATTATCATTATCATTGTCTTCAAAGGGAATTTGGCTTTCATAGCTCAGTGGGGTAAAAAAAGATAAGAATCTGGCTGCTGGTGTTCAAATAAACTTCAAGGTTAAAAATTCAAGAAGTGAAAAAAAAATGGAGGGAGAAAAACCTCATTTCATTGATACATCAGTGATGAGAGCTAGCTCAAGCAAGATTTAATCCTAAATAAACTATCAGGGTAAAACATACATATTTTCTCTCGCTCTCCCCATTCTTTCCTCTCTGTCTCTCTCCGTCTCTCTCTCTCTCCGTCTCTCTCTCTCTCTCTCTCTCTCACACACACACACACACACACACACGCACACACGCACACTCAACCTTTTAAATTCACTCTTCTGTTATTAACACCTCCTCTATGTTCAATTCAAAAGGTAAGTAAAACCACTCTAAATATATTCCTGACGGTTTTTCTTAATGTATGTATTAATGGAATTTTCCCACATGTTTAATATTGCATATTAATGAAAAACAGAGCAGTCTCCTTCTGTTGGATTAGCCCTAAACACAACTTTTTGTCCTGAGAAGTATCATCTGAAATTTCCCAGTTGAAATGGATGATAATATTGAAAGGAAAATCTAATGTTCTATAGTTGTTGGTACTCCTATTGTAGGATATCAAAAGTGACAGATATCTAGCATAGTTTAATATTTGCATTTCTTAGCTCAACTGAGAGCAGAAAGAAAAATCGGACTTATGTATTTAATACTGCTCATTGAAATGTAAATCACTGTAAATAAAACGTAGGAATAAGTGGACAAACAGCAGAAAAAATAAAAACTTATTACCTCTATACAGCCATTTGTCTTCTGATAGCATGAATAAAGCTTAAGTCAGATACAATTAAATGTACTAAAGCTTTAACAGTGACTTTTGAACTGCTTGAATTAACAAAATCAATCCTCATAAATTAAGCTATCACTGATCTATGATACAATTAAGTTCCATAATCAAAAAATTCTACAGTGCATGCAGTGTCACTTATGCTATTTCTAACACTGAATTTTAACTACTGCTGGCTAACTCTTCCTGCAGGGTTGTGTAAAACTCCATCTGGCATCCTAGATACTAACATTATGATACACGGTTTCTTTTCCATTCTTCAATTTAGGCTGACATCTGGTGGTCTAGGAAAAAGACAAGTAATGCTTCTCTGAATGTAAACCAATTCACAAACGTGGCTTTTTTCAGTCTTCCCTTTGTCTTTCTGAAGTGCTTGAAATTGCTACCAAACCAGTTAATTACATGGAAATTCACATAGAATAACAATTTAAATGGCAGAACAATAGAGGTGAAGAAAGTGACCTTCATGTGATGAATTATATACATGTAAGTATATTGAACTTTGTCCTGACAAAAAAGCATCAATAGAAAGCACCATATATCGGCCAATTAGACCCACTCAAAACGGGTGCTATTTAACGGCACCACACTGGGGATCATAATGGGAATGTGGTATGTGTGAGATTTCCTTCTTCCTTTCTCCTTGTCAGGATAGTTGGGGGGAGGGAAATGAAGAGAACGAGGGGGAGGAGAGAGCTACTGTGTATAGTCAGAAACTGATGTTTAAACAGGCATAAGGTGGTGTTCAGAAGCATTTATCTTTCATTTTTTTCTTTGGGAGGAAGGGGGCACTTCCAGCAGTCAGTGGCAGTCCAGATGGCAAAACACATTGGGCTGAGAGCAGGAGCAATTCAATTCTCCCTATGCCTAGCTTAAAAAAAAAAAAAAAAACCCCTCCAATTAAGTTACTGCAGTATATTCCACTAATTACCAAATTGTGGAGGAACAGTAAGATACAGTCAACTCTATGACTTTCATACCATTTGTATAATTTACCAGCACAGCAAAAAAAAATGTTGGCTGCTTTTTCTCACATTCAACGCTTAGCTATATCACTTATAATATTTTGACCATGAGGAATCTTAATAAATAGGCATATTTTTTTTTGTTTGGATTTTGATTACTTTCTGTGTGTGTGTCTGTTGAAGTGATTGTAAACAGTACAGGAAATAAATGTAATGTTTGACTGACTTTATTCTATTTTCATATTTATAAAGAAGTTCTAGATTGACAGAATTATGGACAAATCTCCCTGTTATGAAAAACAACCACAAAATAAAACAAAACATAACAAAAAAGCAATAAAAAACTTTGACCTTGTCTAAGAAAGACCGTTATGAATGTTTGATTTGTTATCTGTTTCTCCTTAACTTTGTGACTTTGAAAAGGTTATTGGAAGGAGTGCCAATTATATTGGTGCTTTTGAAATATGGCCAGGCCCTCTAGGAGGTAGCGTCAAGCTGCCAATACCTAATCTTAATAAAGGTTACTGAGAACTTCAAATAAAATTGCTTTAAATTACTATAAAACTCCTCTGAGTTGACATGAGTAAGCAAAAGATAAAATGTTTCCATCTGTTCTTCTAATCAGTAGCCATAAAACCTCTCAAGAAAATATTTTATTTTCTTTTAATAAATTTGTAACTATGATGTTAACTCTAAAGGAGAAGAATGAATACATGTTCTGTAAGAAAAATGTCTATAATAAACCACTAACAGGAAATAATATTATTCTAGTAGATTTCAAGTGACTATTATACCTATTAAGGGTTAGTGCAGAGAAAAACAGACTGTGACTTTAGGAGTACTCAAAGAGTTTTTGTATCACAAAGATCTTACATTGATTGCTAATGAATGAGATCTCAAAATTGGACACTGGTTCTTTTGGCTTTGGACTTTGTGGCCTCCTTACATGTAAATATTTTCCAAGGAAACACTTTTGGAATTGTGTCTTATTTTTTTCATTAGAAAAAAAATGTTTTTTTTATACAGGTAACTTTAATTTCTTCTAGCTACTTTGGTCCAGGTATAAAAATCGTGTAATGCTCAGAATAAGTAAAACTTATTTCTTTGAAAACATAATATAGTGTCTTTATCTTTTTCAAAGACTTTTCCACATTTTAGGCAGAGTCGCAAAGAATTAGCTCATGTATGCTCTTGTGTAAGTCCTCTATTCTGAGACCTCCATTGCCTGGTGACCTACATGAAGCTTCCACATTAGTCTACCAGCCCTACTCCCCACCATCACCTCTACTATTACCTCTATCACTATTGCTTCTGCTGTAGCCGGCATGGCTGATGCCAGCAAAAACCACAAATGCCAGCACTAGACCTCCCAACAAGAATGCATCCACTGTTACCCACTGAAGACTGTGTGGTTTTGGCATTGGAGCACAATGCCAAAAATCCTCTTCTAGTTGCAGATTTAGATTTCCTTTCTGCTTCCCTACTTCCCTCCCTTTCTTTCTCTTTCACACCCTCTGCTCATCCTCCTTTACTGCTTTATCAAGAAAAATATTGTTCAACTAATATGTACAGATACTAAGCTATTTATATAGAATAGAAATAGTTACCATGTAATTTTGTAATTTGGTCCCAAACTTTTAAAAATACATAGAACTCTCATAAGAAAGCAGGGTTCTATAAAATGTTGAGGACAAGAGCCAAGAATGGATTTTCCACTTTATAGAGGAGTAGAGCCAGGTCGTTTTTATATAAACAGATTCCTTAATTGGTGCTATTTTTGTTGTGTGATACTCTGTTAATCCTATTCTAGAATCTATTTCTTAGAACTACACAGACCCATTTTTGAAACCTATAAACAGATGATAGCATAATAAAATACATGTTAGGCAAAACAAAGATCGAATGACATGCTGCTCTATTTATGTATATGAATTATATTTTTCTCAATGTAAGTTATTTCTCTCAAACTGTATGAAGGTGATTTAGATGTTGCCAGTTGGACTATGGGAAGATGAAAGAAAGAGGGACTCACTGAATGTAATACATGCTTTATTTTTTCACATTGTCCTTTTCAATTCTCATGAGATTGTGAGGACAAATATAAGTTGTTTTTTTTTTTTTAAGAGAACTGTTATTGAAATGGCTTTATTGCTCCTGTACTATAAGATATGGAAATATTGGTAATATTACAAGTTTTTCACTTTACTGTAGATAAAAATAGTAATAAAAAAGAAAATTAATAAAGTGAAATGTTTTTAAAAAGATTTATCATAGAAAATACATGTTAAATTTGGTTTTATGCAAAAATACAGGCAATATATTTAAAAATTAAAAAGTATCTATAATATATACATTCATTAATGTTTGTCATTATTTTAAAATAACAATCATTGCTTCACTTGTAAATGAAACTTGATACTTTAACAAATTAAAATCAGTCTGGCATTAACTCATAGGTATTAGGAGTTCATTCTAGAAACGTAGAGCACTTTCTGTAACACTAGCAGTTGGACCTACTATATGCTTTCAGGTTCAAGATGCAGGGACCATGATTTTAGGTCAGGGCTACTGTGCCAGTCTGTCTGAATGCCATGCCCACAAAGTGGCTCATTTTAGCAAGCAAGTTCCATTTCCAGATAGTTAGCTCGAGTAGACAGATTAGATGCCTTTCTTGTCAGGCAGCCAAGAATTCCTGGGATGGTCCAAAATGTTTGTTTGGAAAAAGTAATAGCTGGATAATGACAGCTGTTATGGCTGCTGAAATTTCCTTGGTACAGAGAAAGCAATCGCTCTTCGTTGTTGAAAGGATGGGTTTTTGTTGTTATTATTTTATTTTTTTACCTGCATAGTCACAGCAAGGATTAAAATGTTGGCATTTGTTCTTCTCCTTAGAGAGCTAGTGCTTTTCCTGCCCAGCTGTCTGTGGTTCCAGAAGCCATTATGCATGAGGTTATAGAAGGCAAGTAGTGGTTTCCTCGATTCATTCCTGGAAACCTTTCCTTCTTTCTTTTTTCTTTCCTAGATGTCCACATAGCCTCATGTAGGAGCCAGAATCCAGAAAATGAGTCAGCTAAAGGTGTATTGAAGTTTCCCAAATGTTGCTATTGAACAGCAGTGAGTAAACCTGCCTTAAACATAAGTGGCACAGTTTGAAAAACATCTTTCTCCCTTCTCACATATGTAAGCTAAAAGTTTCATAGTTAGAATCATTATTTGGTTAAAGGTATTATCTCTGCTAAAACGAATTGTGCACCTATCACTATGCTAGGCACTGGAGATAAAGGATGACTAAGAAATTGTCCAACTATTACTATATGATGAGATAATGCTTCAGTAGAAATACACAAAGGACTGAGAAATGGAAAAGAATAATTTTGCCTAGGCAAGAGAAGGGAGTCGGTGAAACCAGCACTTGAGGAATGAGTGCATTTAGCAGGTAGACAGAGCAGCATAATGTTTCAGAAAAAAAAGAATTTGAAAAGCACAACCTGTGAATATAATAGGAAATGAGATGAGTGGAAGGCAAAGCCAGAACCTGGAGGGGTATATATGATTGCATAAATAATTTATATTATATCCTATAGTTTTGACAAACTGCTGATAGATTTTAAGTCAATGAATAGTTTGACCAAGTTTCCAGCAATATGGGAAGATAAATTTGATACTGAGGGCCGAGAAGTCAATTAGGACATCGATGCAAAGAGCTGGTTGTGATGGAGAAAAGCCAATGAGAGAGGAGAGGAGCTACAAAAGTGTACTCAATAGCATGGTTCTGGGGACTTTATAAAGACAACACCAATGTTCTTAAGTAATTTTTCCATGAGAATTTAACCAATGAATAATTGTAAGTGTTATTTTCCACTAGAATTACACAGCTAAATTATCTTCGAGAGTGAAGGGGAAGGGGGCAGGTAGACGGAGTAAATGGGAACAAATATGTGGTGACAGAAAGAAATCTAACTATGGGTGGTGAACACACAATGCAATATATATATGCCTTACTATTGAATAAAGTACACTTGAAACTTACTGGATCTCATTAACCAATGTCACTATATTAAAAAAAAGAAAGAAATATTGAATTATGTAAAGTTCAGTCTGCTATATCATTGCACTGCAAGTACTGGTCAATGTACCTTCTAATAAAATAGTTTAATTAAAAAAAAATTATCAATGAGAACACAAAATAACATAAAACATAGGACTTGGAATCAATTTAATATGAAGGGTCAATTCTCAAAGTTACCTGTTTATTCCTTTCTGCTGCAGGGAGCACTTCAGTGAAACATTTTAAATAATTTATATTAAGATGTTTTCCAAATAAGGTTACTTTAGGTTTCTAGGTGAAAATGGAAATATTTGAATATATTCATGGCTAATCAAATCAAAAGAGTGAAACTGGTAAATAATGTGCTATTCTGTCGTATTCCAATATCTCTAATAGGTCTCAGCAAATGTCATCTTTCTCATAACTGAAAATTGGCATTAGTAAGGAGAGAGAAAGGGTGAGATGATTGGGGCATTGTGATCAGAGCTTTCTCTCTTTAGTGAAGTGAAGTGATCTCAGCCCATGACATCCCACTATTTGAAGATTTATTTAGTTTAAACTAAGAATATACTTTCATTAATATGATATTTGATTTCCATTTCAGCAATGCTATCACACTGTAACATAATAACAGTCCTGACAGTATTTGCACATAACGAGATGGGAGCTTCTTTTCATTCCCCAAACCATGTTTCCAGTTTGGAACCTCATTAATTCTTGTCTTCCTACAATAACCTCCTGACTGGTCTCTTTGCCTTTAATCTCTCCTGACTTGAATCCATCATTCTGCCTGATTAATCTTCTTTTAGTACTATTCTACTTTTGCCACTGCCATTCTCAAAAAGTCTCAATAAATTTCAACTTTCCATTTAAAAATATTTTAAATGGTCTAAATTCTTTAGACTAATTATTTGTAGCATTTTGGGTTCCTGCACCCCAAAATTTGTTAATCCGCTAAAAATTATGGACCGTCTCCTAATAAAACTGTTTACGTTATGTTTACATTTACACCAAAGTTCTATGAAATGTCCAACTAATTAAAACACACTCTAAAATACCTAGGAATAAGAACTCCTGTCTCATTCATTCAACACATATTAGTGGACTTTTACTACATGTCAGTTACTACTTTAGGTGCTGTGAATAAAGTGGTAAAGAAAATATAAAAATCCTACCCTTGTTTGGCTTATATTCTAGTGTGGGGAAGTAAAAAAAAATTTATATATATATAAATTTTAAAAATTATTAATGAGAACACAAAATAACATAAAACACACACACGCGTGCGCGCGCGCACACACACACACACACACACATATATATTTAGTATGTGAGACAATAATGAGTACTCAGGAGAAAATAAAAATCAGAGAAGTGGGATATGAAACACTACGGGCAGTTGAGAAATTAAATAGGTAAGCCAGGGAAGCCCATGTTGAGAAATGATTTTCAATAAATACCTGAAGGAAGTGAGTGAACTAGCTATCTGACTATTTGAGAATAGTATTCAAGGCATTGGAATGAACAAGCACAAAGGCCCTGAGGTAAGTATGTTTGACAAGTCTGAAGAGTAAAAGAAGGCCATCAGAGTTATAGTGGAGAGAATGGGGAGGTGAGAATTTACAAATGAAGTCAGAGAATAACATGTTACCTGTATGTAGGGTCTTACAAGTCATAGTAAGTACTTCAGTGTTTATTCTGAGTGATATGCTAGCCTACAATGCATATAAATCTCTCCAGACTCTGGTTTTAACCAACTTTTTGTCTTAGCTGTGACTATTCTTCAAATTATATAATTAATTTTATTTAATCCTCACAATGTAAAATTTAACTGCTTGCATATATATATATATATATATATATATATATATACACACACATATATATATACATATACACACACACACACACACATACATACAATTATACATACACACACAAATATACATATATGTTTTTAAAGTATGTCGATATGTATACAAAAACATTTTTCCTGACATTCATAGTAATTCGATCACAAACTAAAATTTCAAAATTTAACATAGTATCAAGTGGTATTTGACTCATTGCTCATAAATTACATGCGAGTTTAAGAAATATTTGTCACACTATTAACAAGGCAGGAAGAAATCATATCAAATAACTTACATTAAATAACTACTAAAGAAAAGTAATTTCTTATTCAAAACATTTATTCTTAGTAATTATTCCAACCACACAGTGTTATAAGGCCATTAATAAAGATTGCAGACTTCTTCAAGTACTTATTGATCATTTACTATGTTCTAGGAGTTTTGCTGGAGACTAGAGATACAGTGATATGTCAATTAGGTTTTGCTGCATAACAAATGACTCAAAAACTTTGCAGCCTAAAACAACAAAACTATTTTTTTCTCATGATTCTGTGCATCCACTGGACACTTCTGTTCTGAATTAGCTTGGGTGATCTCTGTGGCCAGGTAGTGTGTCAGCTGGTGCTGTGTGGTCTAGGATGACTTAATGGACATGTGTAGCCCTGAAGGTATGTTTGGCCTTTGGGGCTGTGACTGGGATAGCTCATCTCAGCTCTACAGAGTCACTCATCCTTCAGGAAGCTAGACTGGACTTTTTTACAGAGTGCAGTCACAGTGATCTCGGGAAGAGACAAGAGGGCAAATCCCATGGTGCAAGTGATGGCCAAGCCTCTGCTAAGTCATATCTGCTATTGTACTGGCCAAAGCAAGTCATACAGCCAAATCCAGTGTCAGTATGGGAGGGGTCTATGTAAGAGTGTGCATATGTGAAAGTGGGAACAAATTGGGGGACATGGCTGCAATAGTCTACCACAAACAGTATGCACTGTTGAAGGTGAAAATTATAGTAGATTCTCTCACAGTGGTAGCAACAAGACATTTAATATTGCAGCATACATTAGCGTCGTTTTGAAAAAACGCCAAAATGTAAACCAAACCTAATAAAACAACTTTTTTTATTTAAAGAATGTTATTGTTCAGAGAAACATGCTCCTAAGAATAGTTTTTATTTGTTGACTACCAGGTGCTTGACATAATTGTCTAATTTAATATTTACAGAAAATCTTCCAGGTAGCAATTATTACTCCTCTTGTATAAAAAACAATGTGATGGTAACAAAGTTTAGGTTAGTTGTTTAAGTCACTCAATCTATGGTGTTTTTTTTTTTATGGCAGCCCCAACAAAATAGTACACACTTAAAAACATTTTGTAAAAGTTCATTCATCCTCCACTGGTGATTTACAGTGACCTCAGATATTCATTTGACATACTATGTTTCAATCATCTCTCTCTCACATCTCAGCTAAAAGAGACTTTTTAAGAACTGTCCAAGCCATGATCCTAGGGAATATTCTTTGGCAGAGTGAGTCTACAGGTCCTTAGTGTTTTATAAATACATTCTTTACAAGCAACATGAGAAATGAAGATGAATTCAAATGTACCTGATATCATTTTATATTTTTAATGTATTCTGTGAGATAATTCAAAGTTTTACCTGCAATAATCTCCCATATTGCATTTTGTAGCAATACTTTTTGTTGGAAATAATTTGATAGTTTAAATTCCTCTTTCAGTTGGAAATATTTTTGTAAAAAACATTCAAATGGGTTCAAAATTTATTTCAGATTATTTTTCACCGTTCTTTTTCTTTTTTCTATTTCATTTACAGTTGGCATACAAATTAGTTTCAGGTGTATAACATAGTGATTAGACATTTATATAACTTATGAAGTGATTACCCCAATAAATCTAATACTCATCTGACACCATACATAGTTATTATAATATTATTGACTATATTCCCTATGCTATACTTTACATCCCATGATGATTTTTTAACTACTGATTTGTACTTCTTAATCCCGTCCCCTTTTTTACCCATCCCCTAACCAATATAATGTTCTCCGTATCTATGAATTTTTTTCTGTTTTGTTTGTTTATTTTGCTCTTTAGATTCCAAATATAAGTGAAATCATATGGCATTTGTCTTTCTCTTTTTTACTTAATCCTCTCAGCACAATACCCTCTAGGGCCAGCCACATTATTGCAGATGGCAAGATTTCATTTTTTATGACTGAATAATATTCCATTGCATATATGTACCACATCTTCTCTATCAATTCATCCATATCTTAGTTATTGTAAATAATGCTGCAATGAACATATGGATGCACATGTCCCTTCAAAGTAGTATTTTGGAATACTTTGGATAAATACCCAGAAATGGGATTACTGAGTCCTTCTTTGTCTCTTGTTATAGACTTTGTTTTGAAGTCTATTTTGACTGATTTAAGTGTTGTTATCCTAGTTTTTTTTTTTAATTTCCATTTTTATGAAATATGTTTTCCCATCTCTTTACTTTCAGTTTTTGTGCCTTTTGATATGAAGTGAGTCTCTTGTAGGCAGCATATGTAAGGGTCTTGTTTTCTTATCTATTCAGCCACGCTATATGTTGATTGGAGCATTTAATCCACTTACATTTAAAGTAACTCTTGCTAGATATGTAGTTATTGCCATTTTTATTCACATTTTTAAAATATTTTTTTCTTCTTCATCTTAAAGAAATCCCTCTAATATTTCTTGTAAGATTGGTTTGATGCTGACAAACTCCTTTAGCTTTTTCTTGGCTGGGAAGCTCTTTATCTGTCCTTCAATTCTAAATGATAGCTTTGCTAGGTAGAGTAATGTTGGTTTCAGGTCCTTGCTTTTTATCGCTTTGAATATTTTCTGCCAATCCCTTCAGGCCTACAAAATTTCTGTTGAGAAATCAGCTTACAGTCTTATGGGAGCTCTCTTGTAGGTAACCAACTTTTCTATTGCTGCTTTTAAGACTTTCTCTTTGTCTTTATCCTTTGGCATTTTAATTACAATGTGTCTTAATGTGAGCTTCTTTGGGTTCATCTTCTTTGAGATTTTCTGCTCTTCCTGGGCTTGTAGGTCTATTTCCTTTGCCAGGTTAGGAAAGTTTTTGTTATTATTTCTTCAGATATGTTTTCAATACCTTGCTCTCCTCTTCTCTATGATGAGAATGTTGTTATGTTTAATGTTGTCCCAGAGACCCCTTAAACTATCCTCATTTTTTTCGATCCTTTGTGTGTGTGTGTGTGTTACCATAGATTGGGTGTTTTCTGCTACCTTATCATCTAAATTACTGATTTGATTCTCTGCTTTATCTATTGATTCCCTCTAATGCAGTGGTCCCCAAACTTTTTGACACCAGGGACCAGTGCTCCTATGAGAATCTTATGCCTAATGATCTGAGGTGGAGTTGAGGTGGTGATGCTAGCTCTGGGGAGTAGCAGCAAATACAGATAAAGTTTCACGTCCTTGCCCACCACTCACCTCATGCTGCACGGCCTGTTGCTAACAGGCCACAGACTGGTACTAGTCCATGGCCTGGGGTCGGGGACCCTCGCTCTAATGTGTTCTTCATTTCAATTATTGTATTCTTCATTTCTGACTGTTTCTTTTTTATGTTATCTATCTCTATTTTTATGTTTTCTATCTCTTCATTAAAATTCTCACAGAGTTTATCTACTTTTCCACTAAGTTCACTGAGCATCCTTATAACCAGTGTTTTGAACTCTGCATCCGATAGATTGCTTTGTTTAGTTCTTTTTCTGGAACTTTGTTCTGTTCTTTCATTTGGAACATGTTTCTATGTCTTCCCATTTTGGCTGCCTCCTTGTGTTTGTTTCTATGTATTAGGTGGGGCTGCTGTGTCTCCCGGTCTTAGTAGAGTGGCCTTATGTAGCAGATGTGCTGTGGAGCCCAGTGGTGCAGTCTCTCTGTTCACCTGACTTGGAAGGTACTTCTGCAGCTAAGATAGCTCTCTCCATTTTTTTAAAATTAAGTTTATTGGGGTAACATTGGTTAATACAATTATATAATTTTTAGGTGTACATTATAATTTGACATCTGTATATTTTATTGTGTGTTTACCACACAAAGTCTAGTTTACTTCAGCTACCATACATTTGATCCCCTTTACCCATTTCACCCTCCTCTACCCCCTATATTTGGCCCCCTTTACCTGTTTAACTCCCCTCTCTTCCCCTACCCCCTACCCTCTGGTAACCATTATCTTATAGTCCATGTCCATGAGTCTTTGTTTGTCCAGTTCCTTTGTTGCTTTTAGGTTTATATCCCACATATAAGTGATATCATGCAATTTTCAACTTTTTTCTATTTGGCTTATTTCACTTAGCATGGTTATTTTAAGGTCCATACATGCTGTCGCAAATGGTAGTATTATGTCTTCATATGGCTGAGTAATATTCCATTGCATATGTGTACCACAGCTTCTTTAGCCAATCATCTATCATAGGACACTTTGGTTGCTTCCATGTCCTGGCCACTGTGAATAATGCTGCTATGAACATCAGTGTGCAACTATCTTTTCAGATACAGATTTTCAATTCTTTGGGGTAAATACCCAGTAGAGAGATTGTTGGATCATACGGTAGATCAATTCTTAGTTTTTCTTATTTTATATTTTTATCTGAAAATAATAGACAGTATGAATTATTTTCAGCCTTAAAAAGACTTGTGATTTTTGTGAGCTAGATTTCATGCAAAGATTATTATGAATAAACTAATGTCAATAAATAAACATTTATTGACATTAAATGTGAGTAGAAATAATTATTTGTTTCAGAAACAAAAGTTTTAAAAAATCATCTCTTCTATTTCTATATACTATTACTGATAAATTAAGCATGTAAATACAACCTATATTGCTCCATTTATTATTAGAATTACAGATTTTATCACTAATTGTTAGCACATTAATAATAGCTCTACTTAAAAGAAAATATTCATATGTATCTGATTATATGTTTCAAAAGTGTATTGTTTCTTATTACCAGACTTTAGAATAATTCCTGATCAGTGTGTAATCTGATGATGTCCAGATCACATTTCAGTGTTACTTACAATGAAAATTAATTTTTGTCATTGAGCTCTTATCTTACTGAAAAGCCAGTTCCCACTGTCTATGATTTACTTAAATATATTTTATTCTCATTGTTATATTTCTAAGGATATCATTAATAGTCAAAGTATTTCTAATCTGTCTCATGTTTAATAGTGATAATTCTAAAACATGCACTTATATGAAAGATTAATTTTATTAGCCAATGGGCGTGGGTTACTGCTATACTTGTTACAGATTAATATCTCTTTAGAGCAACAATCTGGATTTCTTTAACTCAACTATTATGAGTTCCTAGGTTGTATATCGATCATGAAGGAAGAATATTTTATCCAGGTTTATCTTTAGGATATATTTCCTTTTTTTCATTTAGAGAAAGCTTTGATCGTGGCCAAATCCCTTTGATACAAAGAGGAAATAATAAATTTATGGCTTACCAACTAGAAATAAATAAAGTGTATGCACTAAGGAAGGGGAATACTTTCAACCATCCAAGTGATAAAAAAGAAAAATGAATGAATTAACTCAAGTTCAGCAGCCAAAAGCTAAAGGTGAAGACATTTATGTTTCTTAGGACTTCTCAATATCTTTTCTGTCTTCTTCTGATAAGAGCAGCTAAAATTCACTTCAGAGAATTGGCACACTGTATTGTTTTATGGGTTTTATGGTCTCGGTAAGACTTTAAATCAAGCCAAAGCATGGATACTTAACCCAAATAGATGAATCAGAATGTCTTTGTTAAATATCTCCAGCCATTAAGTAATGAGAGAAAAGCATCAGGAACAGATAGGAAAAAGTAATCTATAATCTAATGCTGTGAACAGAAGTAAACATTAGTAGTGTTACTATAGAGCAATGTTTTTGTGCCCCTCAAATTCATATATTGAAACCTAATCCCCAGTGTGTTATAATTATTTGTAAGTGAGACCTTTGGGATGTGATTAACTTGTGATGGTGGAGCCTTCATGAATGGGACTAATGCTCTTATAAAAGAGACCCCAGAGAGATCCCTTGCCCATTTTGCCACGTGAGGACACAGTGAGAAGATGGCTGCATATGAACCAGGAAACAAGCCCTCACTAGACACTGCATATTCTGGCACCCTGATCTCACACCCTCCACATCTGTGAGAAATAAATGTTTGTTGTTTAAGCCACCCAGTTCACGGTATTTTTTGTTTTAGTAGCCTGAACAGACCAAGACAGGTGGGTTAATTACAATGTTATAATTCATTACATACCTGGTTAGAGTAGTGTGGATAGGAATGTACTATAATGTGGACGTCATTTTCTTTCTTCTCAAGGGAATAAAGATTTTCTTGAATTACCAGGAAATGGAGCCTTAAATTAAGAGCTGAAAGTTTGGGTGCACTTCTGGCCCTGTTCCACCAGTGTTAGTGATATGGACTTGAGCCCATCCCCTCACCCATGGCTCTATACACATAAGAGGAGAACTGCTCAGCTGTTAGCAGACAGAGTGGTGAATGTGTGGACAAAGACAGAGCTAGACTGGAGGGAGAGTGTGATCAAGTTACTGTTTGAAAACTGTCCATGAACTACGGTAGGAAACAATGCAGGAGATCAAAAACTTTCAGAAACAATTTGTGCTGTTGATCAAAATCTACAGAATTCTGATTCTAAATTTCCCTGGTAACTTGGGTATTTATCTACCAAGAAGTATATTATAAAAATAGATCTGCATGAATACAAAGGCCATGATTTCCATTACATATGGCTATTAGGTAAAATTAATTTAATTGTAAAAATCACCTCTGACTATGAAGCCTTACCTAACTTGAACATTATAGTTTATTTTTTAAGAAATACAAAAATCATAAATAATGAGTATTGTAATAACTACTCTGCACCACTAAATTTCGTAGAATACCAAAATAACCTAGACAATGAAAAAATATGGGAATAAAATCTAGAAACCTTAATCTTAATAAAGCATAGAACTATCAATAATGTTCTGGATATGGGTGGTCAGTTGTGATTACCTAGAGCACTTGCAGTAAGACTTGTCTGCTTTTTTCTGAAAGCAGAATACTACAGAGCACGCCTTCCTATAGAAATCCCCCCTAGAGAAATGAGCGTTCCAAGAGAAAGTCTCACTCTATTATAGAAACTTCAGCCCTGTATAAATTATTAAGTGGAAGATTTACAACTGTTTTTGTTTTTCAGTCAAACATAGTAGCCATTACTTCCCTTTTACCTCAGTGTTTTGTTTTTTTCAGATTTTACCAATGTTTATGATTTGTTGCAAATGGCATGAAGAGCCTGCAAATTGGACCTGATCGTGTCTCAACTATGCATCCTCTGCTGTTAATAGGTTTTACACAGTTTCAAATTTGGCTTTCGGCCTTTCCCACATCTTCAAAAAGAATGTGAATACCAATATTTGTGTCTGTAAGTTTCTTTTTTATGCTTTTCCTTCTAATACTAAGCTGTGACCCTTTGAGTTCTTATTCCCTCTATGGGTTACACAGTTCAACCGAATAGTTACATTCGTCAGAATGTAGACATCATCTGAATGATCTTTTTTTTTTTTTTTTTTTTTTGATCCAACTGTGTCATACCTCCTGCTGTATTTCCTCAGCTCAAGAAAGACATTTTTACGACTTGCAGTACTACCTTTCCATCTGGCAAATGGACTTTTATGATTTTTTACTTATCAAGAATGGCATGCACCTTTGTTCTGGAGATTTTATGTCTTTTTTCCACATATAATAATATCATTGCATATCTCTTCAACTTAATTTTTGGCAGATAATATACATTCTTGAGAAAAATGGAAACATGAAGTCTGAATAGTTTGGTTGTCTGTTAAAAGTGCTAAGACAGCAAGAAATAAACCTATCAAAGAACGTCAGTGATACTGTCTGATATACTGATTCATTGACTAATGTGGCTCTATAGTAAACTAAATATATTTCTGCAAAATAGACTCCATTACTCTCTCTTAGATAATTTCATTTGATATTCAAAAATTAACTACAGCTATAACGAACAAGGACAAATACATACCCAACACCATTAAAAATATGCAAGTGAAGTAAAAATTTCAAAAAAAATTAATTTAAATAAAAGAAATAGATTATCAAGTAATTTTCAATTGTTTATCCAGACTGCTAGATGCTAGCCATTAAGTTTTGGGTGTTTTTTTTTTTCCTTAAAAGGAAATAGAGAATATGTTTTGGAATTAATTTTTCTGTTCATTGGTCCTATCATTCTGGTCACAGTAATGGAAAAGCACTTGTTACCTTATTAAGGGCAATGTAAACAACTTAAACTTGGGTTCCGCATTCCTAACTTTTAACTGTAATCACATTTAACTTTCCCATTTGCTATTTCATCATATTTTTTTAAAAAAGGAATATTTGCTATTCTAGTTATAAAGCTCTGTGATGACATGCCTTCACCACATTTCTCCTTTCTATATTTTCTCCCTTACTACTAAGTCTCTAAAAATCTCCAGTTTCTATCCAACCCATTAGTTAATTTTGTGACTATTCTTCAAATGTATAAACATATAATTTTAAATTAAGAATAATATATCACATACATCTGATGAATGTCTGAGACACTTTGGACAACATTCAAAGTAATTTTTTTTTTCCTGAGAAAAGACATTGTTCTAAAGATAGAGAATAAGCATTATTAACCTTTTCAAATTCCCTAAATATGTTCTCCATTTACATATTGCCATCTATGAGTTGCAGTACTATTTCTATTATTTCAATTTTATCTTACAATATGAAGTGCTTTACCTAATCTAGCAATAATTCTTACCTTACAAGACTAAAAAATGGGTTTATTAATTTAGTAAAACCTAGGAAAATAATGTTTCGGTAGTTCCACAGCTCTCCTTTTCTTTTCACACCAATACCCTGTTTGGAAACCCAAAAATAGCATTGTTGACAACAGGTGGCTGTGGTATAGCACCTCTTACTTTATTTTTTTCCTCACAATGTTCAATTCTATTTATAAATATTGCTCCGTTCTCTTTCATTATAGACACCAACTTATGGAGTAGTTATGGTAACTTGTCCATAACTTCTCAGAATTGAGAACAGAGCACAGAAATCTGGCCCCAGACTTTTCACATTGGCCACTGGAGACCTCTGGAAACTTTTAGAGAGCAAAGGAATATTGACAGCTCTTATGATCCAGCCCTCATTCCCAGACATGCTCACATCTAAGTGAGTCTCAGTGGGACTCAGGCCCAGAACATTCTTTTCCTTAATCTTCCTAAAGTCTGTGGGAGAAGAGACAGAAAGGCTGTGGTCAGAAGCCTGGGTTCCAATCCTGGTTTTGTCACTAACTAGCAGAGTGTGTCCTTTGACAAGTTCCTCTTTCTAGGCCTCACTTTCCTTATCTGTAAAATGAACACACTAAACTAGATCATCTTCACAGTTTCTGTCAGATCTAAGTTTTTACTGCGGTAGATTCTTTCTGAAGACAGCCATAACAGTCCCTCCTCCCTTTTATTTCCTACCTTTTTTGACATAATTTGCCTAATAATTACAATAAAATTCACACATTTTGACAAATGTATATACCTGTGCATATGCCACCACAGTCAAGGTTCAGAATATTTCTATCATCCCCAAAAGTTTCTCATGCCCTTTTGTTCTCCATCCCCACCTTCCAGCCCCAGGCAACCAGTGATCTGCTTCCTGTCACTCTAGATTAGTTTGCCTTTTCTAGAAAAAAAAAAAAAAGAATAATGTATCACTGTGTGCACCCCTTAC
Source organism: Eidolon dupreanum (assembly GCA_028627145.1). Taxonomy (NCBI): domain Eukaryota; kingdom Metazoa; phylum Chordata; class Mammalia; order Chiroptera; family Pteropodidae; genus Eidolon; species Eidolon dupreanum. Next base: position 55,667,658 of record CM053513.1, read on the forward strand.
ATGTAGAAGAAACCAACTTAAAGTAGGTGTGCCAGCTATTACCGCATAGTTCATAAGAAATTAATAATAGGTGTTGGTTATCTAGTTGACCTGCTCATTTTATATATTTAGAAAGTGACAGATTGATTAACTAGATCAAAGTTTTTAATTAATTGATAGCAGCATAAGGAATAGATCATCCTTTACATACATTTATTACATTTTTTTTTGGTTATATATTTCCCTCTTTTTTTAATACCTTTCAATCTTTTAATGTGTTACGTTTGGGTTTTTTCTTCTTTTATTTTTTAATATATAATTTGAGACTAATGGTCAGTTTGTTATGAACTATGACCACAAGCCATTTTCCTGCCAGATTTATGGGATATTTTTATTTGTCTTTCCTCTGCAACATACAGCTCCACAATTGTCTTTATTGAACTACATTCTGTATCTGATTATTTCATTATTTGAATATGATTTTTCCCAATTTTTAGAACTTACTCATTCTTGGATCCAGTTTCCTACCTTGCAAAATAAGCAACTTTGGATGGATTAACTCCTTAAATACTTTTTACCTCCAAAAAATTATTTTCTAGGCTTCACTAAATCAATCTTCAGCTCTTTGCTGCCACGTTCAGATTTAAAGAATGTGCTTTGCATTTTATCATCTAGATCACTTGATGAGAAGATACACTGACACCAGGCCCCAAATCAACTGTTTCAGAACATCATTTGTCACATTCTCCTGAGTTGACACTAATGCATTGATCCCTATTACCCATTTATTTTCTCTGCAAGTGTTTTCAGTTTGGGGAATATTTGTTGATGTTTTACTAAATTTCTGGGGTATATTTATTTTACCTTCAGATTTTTATTTTTAAAAACCTTGTTTCTTCAAATTGAAGAGGATGTACAAATTCATGTTATATATTATTTTCCAAGACTTTAAAAAGATTCAGATTAATTCTATTCTAGGAATATCAAATTTTTCTAGTATTTACGATTGATAGACAAATGGACTATAATTATTGTCAGAGATTTACAAAGCTCAAATTAATCTTGTAAAGTAATTTAGCTTTTTTGTCTTCTAGAACTTTAATGGAATTAACCAAACAACATATTTAAGCTTCATTATTTTTTTAACAAATTAACATAAAATTTTGAAGAGTAAAATATAACATTATTATTTTCCAATAGTTTGATTTAGCCTTTCAATAAACTGCAATGCTAAACTTGTCTGCTGTCCTTTCAAGACACTTACTTAATTAATTCATATCTGTTCTGCTCCTCCTGTAAAATGCCTTAGAATATAATGCGCTGTTCTGCTTCTAGGATTTTGATTCTATTGTTTCGAGAAAGAGACTATAATCTTAACTTTGCCAGCAGAGGGCACATACACATATCCTTTGTGTCCTCTAATCTTTAAAAAGGAAATTAAAAGAAAAGCCGCATTTGAGTTTTTTAATATATCACCTTATCTGGACTACGTCTAATTTATAAAAGGAAACAACAGTTTAAGATTTCCTCTTAAAGTCTAATGCCTGAATGAAATTCAAAAGACACTTAGATGTTATTGTCACTGAACCAGAACATTGAGATTATATATCTATTTTTGCTCTGCAAAATTTGGGAATTTTACTACTTATTTTATTCTTATCATAATTTTGTCTGCCTTTTCTGCTTTTGGTATTCAATTCTAGACCTATAATTAATAAAGAAATAGTCAAATAATATTTATTAATGCATTCATTTGTAGAGTTAGCAAAAATTCAAACAACTAATAATCTATATTTTAGCATAAAGTCAATAAACACATATGCAGAATACTGAATTTAATGAATCAGTTATTTAAATGTTTATGAGAGAAGAACATTCTTAAAGAAAATAAATTAGAACAGAGTAATAAAAATTAGTCTGTTTTGGTTAATAGCTTAAGAACAAATGTGAAAATTTTAATCTGGCTTCCTCCGATGAACTGATAGAATAGTAGAATATTTTTACACCATCAGCTAAATAAACACAGAAGAGCATCTGTAATTTCAACATTATGTATATGTAGTCATGTATTTATATAACTGTAGGTAATGCTGTGCCTGCGCACATGGAAAGTTTATGCTTTTAAAATGGAAAAGTAATGTTAAAAAGCAGAAGTCATAGGCTTATGTGTTGATATGTATCTCCAGCAGCATATATTTTAAGCATTTTATATAAGCCACTGTACAGCCCAGTTTGCACCAAACCCAATGCAACAGTTCAAAGAACTCACAAATGAAAGTTCAAATTCTACATCAGCTTTTAAAAGACGTAGTGCATTAGGTCAAGATGATTGATAACCTTTATAAGTTATTTCAAATTTTACTATATGTAGAATGAGAGCCACCATGGTATTTGCTATAGAGATGTATAAATCAGGACATTTTGGATTTAAAAAAAATAAGTTATTTGAATATGAAATACAGAAAAAGAATAATAATGTAAATAAAGAGTTCAAGGATTAGATTATATTTTTAAAATATACCAGCAAAAGGTAATTAAAAGTGATTATAGTAGGAGGAGAGACAAGGTTCCAGACAAAAGAAGCAAAATCACTCTGAGAATATGAGACTATTTTCACTTATAAGAAATTATTTTTTTTCCAAATAAAGTTTTTTTCAGTAAAACCCAAACTGTATTGCAACCTCAATTTTAAGGCCACTGGGGTTATCATTAACGATACCAAACATTTTGTCAGGTCTAAAAATCTTAAGCAATTAAAGTTTTTGACAGTTCTAAATTTTACATATTTATGTGTAACTTTAGTTAGCATTTATGTATATAATTACGAGTAATAATTATTAATTATTGATTTTTAAAAAGACATAGTACCTTGTAGCCCATAATATTTTAATGTTCTTGCCTCTCTCTTTTTGATAAAAGAATTTATACGGTCTTAAAACATTGAATCTGCATAATATCTGGGTACTGGAATGTTGAGTAGAAAAAGGGAGAAATCACAAGAACAGAATAATCAGGAAGGTTGAATACCTCACAAAGAAACAGACTGCACTCACTACAAGTACATATGTCATGACTTGTTTCCTACTTAGCTGGCAAACATCAGGCTCAAAACAATACTTCTCTGGAACCATGGCTTGCTTTTTCTCTCCGATCTCCTTTCTTTTCTTTTCTTTCTTTCTTTCTATCTTTCTTTCTTTCTTTCTTTCTTTCTTTCATTCATTCATTCATTCATTCATTTATTTATTTATTTATTTATTTATTTTTAAGTGAGGCAATCCTTGGTTGACCTTACAGATTGCAAGCATCTCGTCAGCTTACAATTTCTTATTTTTTAAAATTTTTTACACCTATAGCACCTAGTCTTCCTAGGTGTTCTCCCATCCAAGTATGAACCAGGTCCAATTCTGCTTAGCTTCTAAAATCAGATAGGATTGGGCTTGTTCAGGATAGCATGGCCATAGACTCCAACCTCCTCTCTTTCTGCTTTTCTCCCCCACTCCCCTTGCCCTTTCTTCTTTCTCCATTTGCTAAACAATATTATAGTATCACGGTTTGCTGCATTTATAGCTAATACTTTAGATACATTTCATTTAACTCTAAAACCTTATCAGTATCATTGAAAATTAATATAATTCTATGGCATGCATTGAGCAACAAGGCCTAAAGGAGGAGGCATAGGATCAGGACTCAGGCTCCTAAGTTTTAAAAATTTATATTATGAAACTGGATAAAACTATCACCCTTTTAAAGTCTTTGTTTACTTCATTTCCTAAGACAAAAGAACAAAAACAACAATAGCAAAACCTGGTTCTTATTTCCATGGCCTGGTGTAAATTGGTTTGTAATATAAATTTTAGAAAATTTATGCTACTCTGGCTCATACAGACATTTTCAAACGTGTAGCACTTGACTTCCCCTTCAGTAATAAGGAAGTAGAAAGAAACTTGTGGTTCCTTAAGGTATGTGCTTACTGGGGTTTTCCACTATCTGAGTCATCCTAAAATAAAGAAAGAGAAATAGAAAATAAACATTGATTACTGCACCAATTAAATGAATGCCATTATCATTTTAAACATTAAACTTATTTTTAAAATTATTTTGTACAAGTTTTCTATTTGACCTCTGAAGTTGTGTGAACCAATAACCTAAAATGGATAAATCAAGTCAATTAGTACCTTCAACTGAAAGAGTTGAAAAAAATGAATGCTTTCTTTAGTTACCTAGATAGCTTTTCTATTATTCATATTATTTCGAGGTATTGCTCATCTTTAAAGAGAGTGGTTAATGAGGATATATTTATTTCTGTTCTATTACAAATCTGCCTTGGTGCAAACTAAATCTATTGTACTAAAGTGGTTATTCAGTGGCCTCCATAGGAATGATTTTGTGTTAATGATTAAACATTACGATATATGTGTTATAATTGCAATGTGATAAAAATCTTTACAATAGATAACATGAATAAATGATATCAGCTTTTTACTTTCCTTCTTAAATAATGGCCAAATGAGAAAAATGTGGATGAGAATGGGTTTGTGATAAATAAGCCCTTAACATCCTTTATTTAGTGACTTTCAGAGCATATTGCATACACATGAAAGAGGAAGTGCTGTAACCATCGTCAAGAATTTTTTTAAAACTAATTTATGAAAGTTAAAGAAACGAAGCTAGCTGAAGGCAGAGAAAACCGTAGTGGAGGTCTCCATGTGAACTATCTGATGGCCACCAGAAGGTTGTAGGTTCATGGATGTTTGCTATTTAAAAGATGGAAAGTATATCTTGTGTTGACAGAAGAGTGTTAGTAGTGATGTTAGGAGGTGTGATGATAGAGTCTAATTAATTAGTGGTTTCTAGCAGGTTGGAAACAAAAGGAAGATCATATCTATTCAGCAGCTAAAATGTGCTAATACTAAATTAGTTGCTTAGTCAATATAACCACCTCTGCATGTGGTTAAGTGCTTATACCTCAGAGAAGCAGTTAATTATCTCTCCTCAATTTACCAGCCTCCACATGAAACTCAACTTTAGCCATATATTTAATGCCATATTTGAGGAAGATGTGGATTTTGTCCCCCTTTATGAAACAGAATCAATCTATTTCTCCCCAAGAGAATGACATTTAATCACCCCTGTGTTATCAGGATTATGATTGGGATTATGATTACCATTCTCATTTGCCTTGCAGGCTTTGTGCTTTCAAAGCCTTTATAGCAAATTTCATATCCACATAGAAAGGTCCACAGATCACCAGTTCTCTAGCACCCCTTGTCAAGTGAATCCTGAAGAAATTTTCTGATATTTCTTATCAATGCATGGGCTTAAATTGTTTATATTCAATACGAAATAGATACAAATGACACACAAACACATTTCAATTTTTAATTATATACGAATCAATCTTATAAATGTCACCTAAAAATAACACTTATGTCAAGATTATTCATTATTTTTTATATCCTCTAGATTCCTTTAAATTTTTAAAACTAATGGAAATTATTTAAAGAGGATAAATAATATTGTATGATGTATAAGAATTTATACCTACTTTCTTTTAAAGAAATTTAAGGACTTTATAGATAATAAAAATGCTGATATTCTAGGGTCTTTATTTACTGAATCACTATTGAAAGAATAATGTGTCAAATAAAGCATTGGAGACAATGTACTACAATGTTTTATCAGTAAAAATGTTTTCTTGAGAACATCTAGACATCTTTTTAGTATTTTTTAATGTAACAATTCCATTAATATTTATTTTAGCACCTACAAGGCATTGTATTAGTGAATTTGGGCATGTAGGAGTATTAACATCTCAATCTTAAGCTCTTCTCTTTTCTAAACATTGTGCTATTTTACTTATTCTCATTTTTTTCTAAAATAACCCCACAAGATACATATTACTATTATATCTGTTTATTGATGAGGAAGTTGAGACACAATGAAGCTAACTAATTTACCCAAAGTTACACAGCTTATAAATTACCCAGATATAAGTAGTATAACTCCAGAAGCTTTACTCTTTTAGTTTTAAAAATAAATTAGGCTAGCAATGAATATGTTTCAGGTTTTGTGTTTGCTTGGGTTTGGTTCAATTTTGGTTTCATTTAATTTAAAAGCTTTTTTTTTTTTTAAGCAGAAGTAGAAAAATTATTTTCCACTGAATCTGGATAGATAAGTAAAGAGAGTAGATTTATTTTCAAAAGTAAAATTAATATGCTTTTATCAGTAATTGGTGTAAAAAGTCATTTACTTGTACTAAAAACAAAACACAGCACATACACATTCCATATTATTTGTGTAGTATAATATAGAGCAAAAGTCTACATTAACAGGAACCAGGACTGGCTACATTAATTGTGCTGTCCAGTTCAAAATGAAAATATGGAATTCTTTGTTCAAAATTATTAAGAATGATTTTGAGATGGTTACATCTGCATATTAAACCAAATGAGATACACAGGTCACATGCCCATGAAGCTGCCCTGGCAAGAACCTAGCATTGATCACTGAAGACCTTCTATTGCCTTATTTACATGTGTACTTTTCCAACAGTAAAGTGATCTGTGAGCTAAAAAAGATTCCTGGGAACACAAAAGACCATGAGGATAGACTTTTTAAGATTTTTGCCACGCCAAGTAACATCCCTTATTTTCTTTGTTTCTTTCATGTTTTTGTTTTCAGTTTTTTGCTTCAAAATTTTTCTTGAAAATAGGGAATTCAAAGGGCAGTGTTATTACTATAGACACTAAATCTTGTTACTTGTGCTAACCCTTCCTTGCCTCAATAGTATTAGGTTGGTTTCCAGTACCACAATTGGAATGTTTCACATTTAAGATGGTCAGAATTTTGCAAGGCTTCAAGGACTGTTTATGAACAAAGCAAATGTGTGCTTTTTTGTTATATGTCAGTTTTATGGTAAGTTTATATAAATTTATTATATATATATATGTATGTGTGTGTGTGTGTGTGTGTATAAATTCCCTAATTAAAACATATAAAATGGTATTTGTGGAATTACACGTTGCAAGGAAGACTAAACTAGTGACTTCTAAGATCCCCATAGTCATAGGATTTTGTGCCTCTGAAAGAATAGAATGCTAACTGAGATGAGAACTAAAAATAGCACTCCTGTGACAAAAAGATGTTGAGCACGTGGTAATGTTTGAGTGCTTAGATAGACTATTTCCCAATTTCCTCCACATTAGGGAGAGAAGATGGAGATAAAAATACCATAGTTCTTGCTGACAAAGCTAAATTACCAAATGTACTTTGACATGCTGTTTTTACTCCCCTTCCCCAAATCAATCAGCACTCACAGCCACATTCAGAACAGTTGAATAAATGCTGCTTTCTCCAAGAGGACAACTTTAGAGAAAGAAGCAGGAAAAGATATTGTCATTTCTACAGAGTTGCTGATCTGAAAAGAGAAACTGCAAAGAGCTGAGCAAGCACTCATTTTCCCTGGAAAAGTAAGGAAGAATGGTTGGGAGAAGAGTAGGAATTACATTCTAATTCTTCTAAGAGGGCAGAGTTCCCATCTTGTTAGTGCACAAAAGTGCTAGAAAGACCCAAAAGAACACCCCTCTCTCCTCTCAATTCCTTCTATACTAAGGTTTGAATAATAAATTTTTCATTGGAATTGGGATAATCCTAAATCTACAGCACTTGGCACCAACAAGCAGTACTATGCTGCCTCAATATGTAGGAACTTGTATGTAGGAGATTGCATCACATGAGAGAGAGGGTGCAAGATTTAGATTTAGATAAACCCGAGTCTGTATCCTCATTCTGCCATTGATCAGTGGCATGCTACTTTGCATTTTATGTTATACGTCTTCTCTAGGTCTCAGTGTGTTTTTCTTTAATAATAAGATAACATTTTATTGTGCAAATAAATGTAACAAGAATAGGTTTTTCAATACCTCTCTCTTCCTCTCAGTCTAGGACACCCTGTTGGCAAAATTCAGCTCATATTCTTCCTACTGAGGTTACTCTTCAAATTTATCAAAAATGTATTTCTAAGATAAATGGTGGAATTTCCAATATCATAAATTATCAAGAAAATTAAGAGAGAAAAATACTCTAATACTTGAATCACCCATGAATTGTTCACTCTTCAGGTGGAAGATGACAAGGTTTTAAGTAAAAAAAGGATTATAAACTTCTGAAAAGGGCCAAATAGTAAATATTTTAGGCTTTGCCAGCCATATGGTCACTGTCACAACTATTTAATTTCACCATTTCAATTCAAAAATTATAATAAATAAGTAAATAGATGCTACTTTGTTCCATGAAAACTCTATTTACTTAATTGGCTGATCCATATTAAAAATAAGGTAAAATGTTGATTGTATTAGCTTGTTTTTCCATCAATAAAAATCTTCTCAAATACAGTGTATCTGACACATTGCCACAGATAAAAGCTATTAAGCAGCTTACAAATACTGCACCAAGAGTTGACTATGTTCCAAATAGTGTCTACATTTATTTTATTTTATTTTATTTTTTACATTGCCAGTTATTCCAGCCCTATTTGTTAAAGTCTACTTTTTCTCCATTCTATTGCCTTTGCTTCTTTACTAAAGATCAACTGACTAAATTTCTGTGGGTCTGTTTCTTGGTTCTCTAGTCTATTCCATTGATCTATTTATTTATTCCTTCACCAATAGTGTACTAGCTTTATAGTAGGTCTTGAGTACTGTGGTTTTATAGTAAGTCTTAAAGTCTGATAATGTCAGTCGTCCAAATTAGTTTTTTCTTGCAATATTGTGTGGCTATTTGGGGTCTTTTGCATTTCCATATAAACTTTAGAATCAATTTATCAATATCCACAAAATAACTTGCTAGGATTTGATTGGGGTTGACTTGACCTTATAGATTAAGTTGGGGAAAACTGATAATAATTATTGAGTTTTCTTATCTATGAATATGGAATATCTCTGCATTTAAGTTCTATAATTTCTTCAGAGATTCGCTGATTTCCTTGCACAGATTTTGCACATATTTTGTTAAATTTATACTTAGGTACTTTATTGTTGGGGTGGTAATGTAAATTATATTGTATTTTTAATCTCAAATTTCATGTGTTCACCGATGATATATAAGAAAGTGATTGAATTTTAACCTTGTATAATACAACCTTGCTATAATCTCATTTGTTCCAGGAGTTCTTTTGTCAATCCTTTTGAATTTTTTACAAAGATGATTGTTATTTTATTTCATTGTTCCAAACTTGTATACCTTTTATTTCTTTTTCTTGTCTTATTGTACTAACTAGGACTTACAGTGTGATGTTAAAAAACAGTGGTGAGGGAAAGTATCACTGCCTTTTTCCTGATCTTAGTGGGAAAGCTTTGAGTTTCTCACTGTTAAGTATGATGTGAGCTGCAGGTTTTTTGTAGATATCTTTTATCAAGTTGAGGAAGTTTCCTTCTATTCTAATTTACTGAGAACTTTTATCATAAGCGTGTTTTGAATTTTGTCAAGTGCTTCATGCATTTATTGATGTAATCATGTTGATGCGATCTGTTACATTTATTGATTTTCGAACATTTAACCAGGCTTATGCATCTGGTATAAATTCCATTTGGTTTTGGTATATAATTCTTTTCATACGTTGTTGAAGTCAATCGACTAATATTTTGTTAAGGATTTTTGCATTGATGATTGTGAAAGATATTGGTCTGTGTTTTTCTTTCCTTGCAATGTCTTTGTCTGGTTTTAAATTAGGAATATTCTTTCTGTTTATCTTCTGATAAAGATTGTAGAGAATTGGTATAATTTTTTTTCCTTAAATATTTAGTTTAATTCACTAGAGAACCCAGTGCTTTCTGTCTTGGTATATTTTTAATTATTCATTAAATTTCTTTAACAAATATAGGCCTATTCAGATTGTCTATTTCTTCCTGTTTGTGTTTTAACAGATAATGCCTTTGAAAAAATTCATTCATTTCATCAAGGTTATCAAATCTGTGTCCTCTTCCTTTTTTGCTTAGCACAGATAGAGGCTTATTGATTTTATCGATCTTTTTATAGAACAAGCTTTTGGTTTTGTTGGTTTTCTATATTGACTTCCTGTTTTCAGTTTCATTGATATTTACTCTAATTTTTATTATTTATTTTTTCTGTTCACTTTGGATTTTATTTGCTCTTCCTTTTCTAGTTTTCTAATGTGGAAACTTTAATTGTTAATTTTAGATCTTTTTTCTTCTCTAATATATGTATTCAATGCTATAAATTTCCTTCTAAGCATAGCTTTTCCTGCATTCCACACATTTGATAATTTGTGTTTTCATATTCATTTAGTTCAAAATAATTTTAACTTATTTTAAAAATTCTTCTTTGACCCATGTATTATTTAGAAGTGTGATGTTTAGTCTCTAAGTATTTGAGGATTTTCAAGCTATCTTTATGTAATTGATTTCTATTTTAATTCTTTGTTGTCTGATCACAGACATTGTGTAATTTCTATTTTTTTAAATTAGTGAAGTTGTGTCTTATGTCCCAGAATGTAGTCTATTCTGGTGAATGTTTCATGTGAGTTTGAGAAGAACATATATTTTGTTGTTGAATAAAGTAATCTATAGATAGCAATTATATCCAGTGGAATTGGTGTTCTTGAGTTCTACTGTGTCCTTATTGATTTTCTGTCTGCTGGGTCTGTTCATTTCTGATAGAGAGATTTTGAAGTTTCCAAATATAATAGTGGATTCATCTATTTCTCTTTGCAATTCTATGTGTTTTTTGCCTCACATATGTTAACGCTCTGTTGTTTGGCACGTACACCGAGAACTATTTTGTCTTCTTGGAGAACTGACCCCTTTATTCTTATATGATGTCCCTCTATCTCTGATAATTTTTTTTTATCTAAATCTGCTCTACCTGAAATTAATATAGCTACTACAGCTTTCTTTTGATTAATATTGTCAAGGGTATGTCTCTCTTTATTTTCAGTCAATATGTGTCTTTATATTTAAAGCAGATTTCTTATAAACAACATATAGTTGGGTCTTATTTTTTTTATCAGCTCTGACAATCTGCTTTTTAATTGGTGTACTTAGACCATTGACATTTAAGGTAATTATTGATAAAGTTTGATTAATATCTATCATATTTGCCATTGTTTTCTATTAATTGTCCTTGTTCTTTGTTCCAATTTTTATCTTTCATTCTTTTTCTGCCCGTTATGGTTTTGATTAAGCATTTTATATGATTTCATTTTCTCTCTTTTCCTAGCATATCCATTACACTTTTCGTACTTTCTTTCAGTGATTGCCTTAGAGTTTACAACATACATTTACGACTATCCAAGTTCACTTACAAGAAATGCCACACTGCTTTGGAAAGTACCCATACTTGCCATATCTGTCAATTACTGAGGCTGCCCCTACTCTGATAAAAATTTAGCTTTCTCTATTATCAAACATACTTTCTATTTACTGTTCCTAAGGTATGCAATATTGCTGTGACCATAACAATATCTTGTTTTCCAGAGCCTTCCTTCCTAATTGCTCTGAATCCTTTGCTGATAACTTTTAGTCACAAAATGACCTAAATTCCTCACTTTCATCCTTTATTTTATTGCTTTACAGTATGCCTTGTAATTTTTTTCTGAAGCGGGGCCAGACGTGATATATTGGGTAAAAGGGACTGCAGTAAATAGGCCTATAGTGATGTAGTGGTAAGGTATCGAGGAGAGGAAGCATTCTACACTCCTGTGATTAGTTTGAGTCTTAACCTGTGTCTCCAATCTGTAATTTCACAAATGCTTCTCAGATTTTTTCACCCACTTAAGTAGGACAGGGTGACTAGAAGAGTCTGGAGTTAGATATTTCTTTTCCCCCATGTTGAAGGCTAGAAAGGGTTAGAGTTGGATGTTTCCTTTACTCCAGGTCAGTTTGTTTCTGAAGAACCCCAATAGGTTAGGCTCCGATAAAATCATTGTTTGAGGGCAGGCCTTACTGAGAAGAACAGGATGCTCTGGTATATTTCAAAAAATTGTTTCTTTTCCCTTCCCTTTGACAGAAGCGTGAGAGAATTTTTCTCTGATCTTCACTGTGAGAACTCAGGAAATCTCCTGGAGCTAAAATTTTCAAAAAAGTATGAGCACTCTCCTATGACTGGGCTCTCCTGGAGTTTCTAACTTGCAGGTTTGTCTACTCTGACCACCCAAGAATTCATCAATTACAGTTTAGGTTTTCTTACCCCAGCATTGGTTCCTGAAAATATTTTACTTGGGGATTTCTGCTCCAGTAAATAGTGATTCTCTTTATCCAGACTATCTAACCCTCTAATTTGGAGGGTAGCAATTTGCCCTGTACATTACTTTTCTGACAGATCTAAGAGATGCTGATTTTTTTCAGTTTGTTCAGCTTTTTACTTATTGTTAGGACAGAGAAACTACCTCTAAATCGCTTACATGTGAGAATGGAAACAAGAGGTCTAAAAGTACTTTTAACTCACAAGGCAAGATTATTATGACAAAGGCAATAAAGAAGTCTGAAGCAAAAATTTTAAAACAAATGACTCAATGCTACCCCAGCCCTAAAGTCTTAATATTTTACCTTCATTTGAATGTCATCTGCATTTTCTAATTTGCTTTGTATCAGATTTATTGTGTCAATCAATATATATACTATACATCAACATGAAAGTTAAAATGTTGTTTTGCAATTTATTTATACTGTTTTTCTTTAACCAAATAATCAAATATATGATTCTAATTGATTCTAAAGAATATTGGTTAAATAACTTTTAACATTTTTTTGTTAAAAGACTATGTGACTACTATTTCTAAAGCTTCTTTTCCCAACAATTTAATAAACATTTTTACTTCATGCTCAGATTCCAGTTAAGTGTGCTAATTAACAAGTAACAAAATTAATAAGTATTTATCAAGATATATCTCTGAATTATGGTAAATACTCAAAATTAATAAGTATTTGCAAAGATACATCTCTGAATTACTACAATGAACCACAATTTACCTGATAGAATTTATAATCCACTTTAAAAATAGAACTTTATGGTTTACAGAAAATAAAGGTTTAAAAATTAAAGCAGTTGCACACAAAGAGTGCATGTTATACTTTTTTTCTCTTTCCCTTAACCTCCATTTAGCGAGCCAGGAAAAAAGTACTTGTAGGAGACAGAAAAGGTAAGGACTTTTGTTCTTGTGTTATCAAAATGGAAACAAGTTTTTTGCCCTTATTCGTATTTAGCACATGAATACATATGGCTAATAAAGCAGCAGTGTTTTCTGTTTTCTATATTTATTTATTATTAAATACTTCATCTTCATTGAAAGATATTCTTTTGTGTTAAGAGGGTTGGATCAAGTAGGTTCAAATATTTTCAGTAATAGTTTTATACACCACACAATTCTCTGAAGGGAAGGAATTCACATGACTCCTAGTACAAGCACAAAATACATAAAGAAGAGAATATGTGTCATCGCCATCATGGTAAACTTCTTTGAATGAGAGTGATGAGTCCATAAAATATGAGCAACAAAGAGTTTCTATTCTCTAGTAACATAGCTGTAAATAACAGAGGTTGTGCTTTAGAAAAAATCCTTGATGGGTGATCTGGAATTCTTAATACGAATTCAAATATGTCTGATAGCTCTTTAAAAAATGAGAAAGCTATAATTCCATTATCTGAGAAAATTCTTTTTAAATTAAGTAGAACATTGTGCTCTGCTTTATCCTCTACTCAATCATTTTCAGCTTCTGAAGGGTAGGATGGCACAGATGGATGAAAATACAGTGTCTATTAGTCCACATCTCATTGATCATTCAGGATGCTCGTGATAATGCATTTTTATCTCTGTCCTTGGCTTCATATGCGTCCACAGAAACTCTAAGTCTTTCTGGTAATCTTAATTAAGGATTCTTCAAAAATCATTCCCATCTTAACATCCATTTGACTGAAGCCTCTGGTGATAAGTATGCAAACAAAAAATTTACCTAAAAAACATTTTTGTATATGAAGACAGAAACACAGTTTGTAAACAGAAAACTGAAAACCATTTATTTCTTGACAGAAGAAAGTTTTGTAGAAGGTATATTAAGACAAAAATGTTGACATACTTGGAATGATTTAGAACATTGCTGCATGGAATAGTTTCAGGATGAGTTGAATTATGGAAGTAAGCAAGAAAACCAGAGCAAAAATAGTGTTTGTTTTTGGAAAACACAAAGAAGAAACAGAAAATTTTGTAAATAAATGTAAATTAAAAAATCAAGCTTTCAACATAGTTAGATTTATAATTTTGATTAAGAAAAAATAAATATATTGCTAATAGAAAGGTGGAAAGAGAGATGTGATAGATAAAACAGGTCTAGAGATAGACAAGCAGACAGGTAGACAAGTTAGTCATAGCCAAATACCCTGCAATGAAAAAAAGAACAATTTAGAGATTGGAGTCTACACAACATAATTTCTTATTCATGACCCACACATACATCTATATTAGGTTTCCAAGGAGAAAAGTAATTATCAGTTCGTAATATTTGTAAAATGACAATATCCATAGTATAACCACCTTACTGGAATTAAAGTCTCTGCTTCTCTCTTTGATTTCAAACAATAGACACATTACTAAGACTTTTTGCCATACTGTTTCTCCATTTATGAAAGTTGATAATATTGACTTTCTTTTAAAGACTGTGAAAATTAATGAGATAATAATTCTGATCGTAAGGTTGAGATAGATGCCAAAAAAAAATGCCCCATTACTTAATATAATGAGGAGTAAAATGCTGGTCCTATAAAGGAAGTAAAATTACCTTTGTACAACTAAAAGCAAGGCAACTGACCTATCTAAAGATTTCCCTCAATCTCATATAATGGTGTAACTGTTATTTTTAAGAGAAATCCCCTGCATAATTTATTTCATGTTTTCAAAAGATAAAGTAAATTAGAACCAAATTACATACAAAGTGATTTAATGACTAATAACCACAAACCTTCAATTAAGCATTCCTTATCACAAAAATACATTATTATTGCATTCTTATGTGTGCCTGATTGCTCTAATACCATTTAAGATACTACTGCCAGTTGTTTTTGGCAAGTAAATGACCATAGTGACATCATTTTCTTTTGAGTAAATACATAATGGTAAAACAGCTAACACTTACCTGCCTGGCACATAGCAAGCACTCTTGAAGTGATGGTGATTATACTTGCAAGGCACTAGTCTAAGTAATCCATTAAATTCTAAGAAAGATTTATATATATTCTCTTGTTGAATCTTCCAATAACTCTGTATGGAAAATGTTTTATTATTACCATTTTATAAATGATGAAACTAAGATGGAGAGAGGTCAAGTAAGGTAACCAATGTAATAGTGAGGGTTGTCCAGAGAAAGAAAACCAATAGGAGAGATAAACACATCGAGGGTTATTATGAGGAATTGACTCACATAATTATAGAAGCTGAAAAGGCCAAGGATCTGCCGTCTACATGCCAGAGATCTAGGAAAGTTGGCACTGTAATTCATTGAGTCCATGTTTGAAGGCCTGGGAACCAGGGAAGCCAATGCTGGAAATTCCTTCCTGTAGGCAGAAAGAAGATGAGATGAGCAGCTGTACCAGCTCATGCACTGAGGCAGAAAAACAGGACTGGTATTCCTCCTTTTTCCACCTTTTGTTCTCTTCTGGCCCTCAACAGATTGGATGATACCCACCTATATTAAGGAAGACAATCTACTTCAGAGTTCTTTGATTCAAATGCTAATCTGCTCCAGAAACACCTTCACAGACACACCCAGAAATAATGTTTAATCTGGGTACTCAATGGCCCATCAAGTTGATACATAAAATTAATCATAGCAACCAAAGTCCCCCAAGAAACTGGCAGAGTGATGGTTTGAACCGAGATCTTCTGCTTAGGATCTGGACCCTTAACCATCATGTTCAACTAAATGCCTTTGCCAAATACTATGCATATTTGCAGCAACTTAATGTAATCTGTTAAATTCTAAGATTTAGCAAATGTTGAATGTGCAAACTTAGCACATTTATAAATCATGAACTACGTAATATTTTCAAAAATATCAGGCTTAGTTTTATATCCATTAAATATTTTTAAAATGTTATTAAATATTTTATTACATATTCACAAACTAAACAATTAGAAGATCTTTACATGTGTAAGAGAATTAAAATTTACTAAATGTTTAAGAAAGTCTGAATAGCACTTTTATGGAAAAATAACCTTCATATTTGGATTAAAATACTAGCAGCAAAACCATTTTTTTTAGAAATCTTTATTGGATAGATTTCTATGTAGGAAATATTTTAAAAATATAAATATAGAGCTTATGTTCCTCCCCCAAACTGCCCTCTTGTAGGTGTTCCTTTTTTCTGGATGTTAGAACTCTAGAGAACAGTTGGAAACCTAATGTTAGACTAAACTATTTTAGAATTTATAAATATCACCTCAAACATTATAAATTATAAGTCAATATGATAGAAAAAAGCACATAACAATTATCCAGTCATTATAGGAATATGCTAATTACTTGCCTTAAAATTATAATGTGTTTTGGTGTTCTGACAAACTAATTTTGAACTGCCTATATTACTAACTGCTGTGTACCATTTTGGTCAGTTTCCACAAAATTTAACATCTGTTTTTATGTGGTGGTTTTATTATGTCTTCTCTTTTGCCCGTAGTTTTTTATTTTCTCTGTTAATTGTGACAAAATAAGACTAGTGCACCCAAATAATTTTTCTATAACGAAATTATCTGATTGGATAGAAAAAATGACATTTAATGTTAACTCATTTTCTCTTATCTAGGAGTCTAGCCAAGGTGGGGCACACCTACCCCATGAACTGTTGTAGCTGCCAGCCCCCGATAGACACAAGGACCACCAGAAATCAGTAAGTTATAGGAAACACACTCTTTATTCAGCCAGCTGGGTCTGCCAGGGGTATGCATACCCCAAATTAAGCAGCCCTGAAATGTAAAGGTACAGGGTTTTTAAGCCCTAAACCCCTATTCTTCATCCTGTTTGAACACACAAGTCTATTTTTCTTCTTTTTCTGAACTGTCAACCCACAGGTTGGTTGTGGAAGTGGGGGGTACAGAAGCAGAAAGCTTATTGTTAGAGCGTTATGTTCCCATGGGCGATAGCCAAACATTAATTTCCCAGCCAGCACATTCCCCACTGGCCTTAGCAGAAAATCAAATCCTTGATTCTTCATGCAGAATTTTCTCATAGCCTCTATTTTATATTACTAAAAGTTTAATAGAATTAATTCTCTTCCTTATATATGCAAACAAGAAATTGAGGAAACATGAGCCAAAAGTTAACAAGAGGAGGAGAAAGATTAAAGGTCCTGCTATAGCAGATAGGAGGGGTATTAGCCATGGTGACCAACTGAACATCCTATGAAACCAGTTATCTGATTCTAGTTTTTGTTTTTCCCTGGCATCTAAATTTCTCTGTACTAGTAGTAAACTTTCTCTAATTATTCCAGAGTTATTGGCATAGAAGCAACAGGTTTCACCCAGAGCCATACATAATCTGTCTTGTCCTAAGAATAATAAATCTAAACCTCTTCTGTTTTGGAGGACTACTTCTGCTAGTGAATCTACTTGAAGTTCTAGCTTACTAAGCTCAGTCAAGTTTAGGGGAGTTCCTACCCTGACATAGTAAGGGGGTTTTGAGTTTAGATACAACCAGCAATCTTGTCCTATGTCTGGGGTGATCTTATTTAAGACCTTGTGTATTGTCCTTAGCATAGTTATTAATGCTCCTTCTGGTTCTGGTTGTGGCTGGTCGAATGCCTGGGGTTTAATACCTGTTAGGCTACTACTTGGACAGGCTAGAGCTGGCGTTAGAGTTGCTCTGGAAACAGAAGTTTTCTGAGGTGTAAGACTTTGGGGTAGTCCCGGAACTAGAAGTGGTTTGTTAAGTCCTATAGGGTTAGCCTTCCTGGGAGGATCCTTAACCTGTATAGTAAAATATAATCCTGAATCATACCCAGTTTTATATAATCTGATACCTCATGTCTGTCCTATGAGTCAATAGTGTTGTACCCCAGGGCTACCAGTTTTGATGGGGATTATGATAGGATTGCAAGACCCAAGAGAGCATGTGGAGGGGCTTGGTCCTCTTATTAATTTAATATGATCATCATTCTGTTTTTTATAATTATCTATAGTGGAGATAGTCTCAGAACCCCAGTTAGCACAAGAAAATTGGCCTTGGCCATCACATCCAAGTCCCATATTACCTATGTGGCTAGATATCCCTGGGTAATGTCCTTGAGGACAAATATAGAGTCTTGTCCCTAAGAGGCTTTTCTCAGCTTATAATATGCCACAGCCAGGTCCCCCCCCCCACCCCCACGCTTGTAGCCTAAGTATGCTCCTCCACCTAGGAAGGATACTGATCCAAGCTGGTGTCCGGCCGTTACAATGGTGAGGGGATCTCTGGCAAGCCGGCACAAGTCTACTTGGATCTCTGGAGTACTGTGTCTGGTGATGTTCTGGGCAATGATTTTACCAGTCTCGGTTATTATAAGCTCCTATACTCTAGGCCAGTGTCAGTTTCTGTATGCCTGGGCTAAAGAGGAAAAAAGGAAGAAACAGAGGGTTAGACTTCTGTATGCTTGAGTCTTAGTCTTAAGGGCC
>CM053513.1:55686788-55733115 GCA_028627145.1 Eidolon dupreanum
CTTTGTTACTTTGTGTGAATTTGGCAATTCTCTGTCAAATTGGGAGGTTCTCCCCCCTCCCATATTTTTAAATAAAAGGTGTAAGGGATAAAACAATATACTGGGTAATAATAATGGAGGCTGATAATTTGAGCTATGGATCATAGAAGATATTTTTGGAAACAAATTCATGTTAATGACAATAGCAATTTGTTGAATTCAGTTTTCTTAAGACACTTGTGAAATCAAATATATTATATTGACTTTCCTTTCTTCCTTCCCTCCCTCCCTCCCTCCCTCCCTCCCTCCCTCCCTCCCTCCCTCCCTCCTTCCTTCCTTCCTTCCTTCCTTCCTTCCTTCCTTCCTTCCTTCCTTCCTTCCTTCCTTCCTTCCTTCCTAAAGCATTTTAACATGGATTGTAATAAGATTTTTTTACAATAATCCATTAGAGAGAAAATTGTGAGGAGAATTGGTATTTTTAAATGTTTTTAACTTTTAGCAAGTTGAACAGAGGGTAATATGAGTATATCCC
This sequence comes from Eidolon dupreanum, assembly GCA_028627145.1. Taxonomy (NCBI): domain Eukaryota; kingdom Metazoa; phylum Chordata; class Mammalia; order Chiroptera; family Pteropodidae; genus Eidolon; species Eidolon dupreanum. Next base: position 55,687,300 of record CM053513.1, read on the forward strand.
AAGCCCATATACCTTACTTTTTGCCTTACTCACCACATTTTGTTATTTAATAGAGAACATACATTTCTCCCTCCAGAAATAGAGTATTTTGTAAGAAAACAAGGAAATATTAAGTGATTAACAGAAGATTATTCCTTTCAGTGAGGAAATAACAGAATGCCACTGTTGAATTCTTAGTCTCCCAATCTTTTTATTAAAGTAAAAACACAGAAGAAAGAGGTAGAAGTTTTATCATATTTATAAAGGCAAATTTTTACTGCTGATTCAAAGTGAAAGAAAGGAGAACTAAAGCAGGCCTTTTGGGAGAGGTTCTCTGATTCCAGAAACATTTAGCACCGAGGAAATTACTGAGAACTAAAAATAAAAAAGATAAGTTGATAGGGAAGACTGAGAAATTCTGAGGGTGGGCATGACTTGCCTTCAAAATTTTTAAAAGTCACATTTATCAGAGTTTTGAGACTTTTTTCCTAATTAATGAGCTTGACTTTTAAAGAGCCATTGTCATTTATACATGTTGATTGTTGCTTCTATTTCAACTTTATATTATAAATCCCACCAGAGAAGCATTGTGGAGCTTGTAACAATCTAACTTGACTCAGGTAACTGAAAGTCAACCCTCAGGGGGGTATTATTCTACCCTGGAGCTAAGGCCCAGGTAACTCGAGCTTTCAGGGATTGGATCTCACTTTCAATTGTATTCAAGGTTGCCATACATTATGCAAGGCTAGTAATATCTGGCTGTTCTGATGCTATATTTAATTGTATATGTTCACATTATGGTTTTATTGCCAACTGGATTCTGAATCCTTGATATGATATTCTTTTGGGGTTGGGGCACAAGACGGTGGATAATGAGGACAGAAGTCTATGCCTGGGTTTCTGGCTCACTCCAGGTGTGACTTTGCATACATTAGTTAGCTGTCCTTTGATTCGTCAATACCAGCAGTCTATGTTAGTTTGTGGCAAAGCTAACTGCAGGTGGTTTCAATGTGATATACAGGATCCATATAAATTGTTGCATTTTTCTATGAATGTTATGTAGATTAACTTTTACCTCATAAGACCACAGAGAAGAGAAACTTCTAAAAATTCTTACAAAGCACTTATGTTAAAAAGTGTACATTGCTATGGAAATGCTAACAAATGATAACAACTAATGGAAAATAGCTTGAGGGTCTAAAAATAGCTCTCACCAGGCAAAATCCAACATTTTCTTTTAATTGTGCTAATATTATACAGAAGAAATAAACAAAAATTTTAGGATGATATGTTTTATTCAGCAGCCTCTCTGACATGATTCTCTAGGGTCTTCTTATTTGAGATTGCCCCAGCTAATTGCTTTAACATTTTCAACAAGTATATTACTGAGCCAGGAATGCCCAGTGTCCAAATCACTGATGCTCAGGGCAGGTGGGCCACCAGCTGCACAAAACATAAAATCACAGCTGGAATGTTGCTCTTTTTTGACTAATTCTAAATGTTTTATATTAAAATATAGTGCTCAAATCTGGAATTATGATCTTATTAATTCTCTAGGAAAACTACACATCATTTCTTAATTTTTTTATAATTTTAAGTAGAACCCATACAAATTATGGGAATTCTACCCTTCTTTTAAATTTATTCAATTCATTTAGTTGATCTTCAATAATATAAAGTCCACCATTTTATAAACTAGAATGTTGGCAGAGAAAAGCCGTAGATTACCACATATTTTCTCCAGGAGAGCAAAACAATATCTAGGTAGAATTTATTCTGAATCTAAAAAAACAAAAGGTGAATAAAAAGTATAAGACAAGCACATTTAATAAAACAGTATATGACTTTGCTACTTTTTGACTTATAAGAAAATTTCACATAGAAACACTAACTTAAGTCAATTCATTAAATAATAACTGATTTATAATAATTTTTGCCAAATGTATTTAATCAGAGACTTGTCCAAAATTCTATTCTCTGAGGAATTAAAGCAAAGCATCCAAACAAGCAAACTGACTTTATTTAGCTTTCAGGCAGAGAAAAGCATTTAATTCATGGAAAAGTTCTTTTTCTTGGCATTTGTCTGTTTCTTTCTTTATTCCCAACTTGATCTCTGTTTTCTTCTGTGAACAATTCTTTCACTGTCCTATTTTTCTCCTTATGAAGAAGAGGCTCCTGGAAAGAACAAGTAACATCTTCAAGAGGTTATAAAATTTTAGCTTCCTAGTAGATAATAAGGCATTCTAGTTTCAAAATTCTATAAGTAAATATGTTATGTTTATTTCTACTCAGTTTGAAGGCTGGAATACAAAGGCCTTAAGTCCTTGTTAAAAATTGTTGCTACCAGTAATTCATGTAGTACATAGATAATCCAAAAATTATTTAAAAAAATTGAAAAGCAAGTTTAGATATTTCAAAATATTGAGTGCTCTTTATGGTACAGCTGATATAAGTTTGCGAATCTCCTGTTTACTAAATCCTCTCACTACTTTTCTATCGAATACGACACACACCTTTATATAATATCACCTGTCATTGCATTGATACTGATGAGAAGTATCAGTTCTTTGCAAATAGAATCATTCTTCATTATAAAAGGCAAAGATCTATTTCTTAATTTCTCTACCTTTTAAATATTTGTCTTTGCCTAACCAATTTCCTTGGAATATATCATTCTTATGGTCTGAATATTTGTGCTTCTCAAAATTTACGTATTGAAGTACTAACCCCCAATGTAGTGATATTTTGGAGATGGGACCTTAGGGAGGTAATTAGGGTTAGATGAAGACATGAAAGTGAGACGAGACACCAGAGACCTTGTTCTCTCTCCCTCTACCTCATTCTTTCTCTCTCTCCCTCTCTCCCATGTGAGGACATGAAAACAGCAGTTTGCAAGCCAGGAAGAGGGCTCTCAACAGAATGCAAACAGGCTGTCACTCTGATCTCAAACTTTTAGCCTCAAACCTTTAAAAAATAAATGTTTGTTGTTTATAAGCCACTCAGTCTATGGTGTTTTGTTACAGTAGCCCAAAAGGACTATGACACAGCCCAAGCTAACACAATTATAGTGTTCATTTTTTATTCCAAAGAATTGTGACAAGAATATATTCAATCCAAGCTGCTTTCTTTACTATACCTCTCCCATTAAGGACATACAACCATAATTTAGTGACTCAGTGTTTTCATTCTTCTGTGTATTTACTTAGCATTAATGTTTTACCATGAGACAATGATGCCTTGCAAAAATTGCAAATGTTTTAATACTATAATACTCAACAAGATGCAGATTCTTGAATATGTATTTTGAAAGGTGAGAAAGGGCAAAATTTCTAAAAAGGTTAGTGATAAATTCTAGAACTGGAAATTTGCTTCTTATTTCTAGATAGTAAGATACCATACAAAACCACAGTTTTAAAAACTGCCTGTATTCTTTCATTAGTATGATAAAACTGTTCATTACTTTACAAATTGACTATAGTATTCATTTCTAAGTGAAATAATAAATAGAAACAATGAAAAGAACAAGTCGTCTAATAAGAATAATTTATTTGCATCTAGAGAATTTATTATACTTCCATGCATTGCTATTCTTGAATTGAGCAGCATTTACCTCCCCATAGCTGAGACAAGCTCACAATTTTTTAATCAGAGGAAACTAGTAATTTTACTATCTCAGCTAGATTATAACATATAATCTTGCCATTTTTTTGCCATAAAGCCTCAGCTCCTAAGCTGTGATATCTGTCATTGACATGATCGTGCAGAGGAGCAAAAATTAAAAATGTCCTCATGTCTAGACAACATCTGCATTTCTTAGAAAAAGTCAATGACTCTTATGTTATTATCCATGAAAATTTTAACTAGGTTAATTGACGACATGGAACAAATTAGTGTGAAGCTCATTTAGTTACTATTGTGATGAAAAATTGAAAATGTCTTATTTAATTATCCAACATAGAAAGTAGAGAAAGTACTACTAGTGAGTTTTTAATGTGACATATAACTCATTGACATTTTAATTAATGTTAGGTTTGTATATTACATATATATTATATTCATACATATTATGTGTGTTAAAATAAAATGTTGGCTGATAGAAAATGCTATAAAATAAGAAACAGTTTATTAATTATAATTCAATATTAATAATTTATTTCCAAATTATATTTGGTAATTGAATTTTATATTTTAATAAGTGTCTTTATAGAAAATCCTTTATCAATCATGTTTAAATACAACTTCTTGATAAGCTGATCATGGGAAATAATCTTCATTAATAGTTATTGTCTTCAATAATTCCATGATCTAATAAATACAGAAATCAAATAATCATGATAGTAAAATTACAGTAAAATCTCACTAATTTACACTAGTGATAGAGGAAGAGCAATAATTGAATTCTGAACCATAATAAATATTTTATAGAATTATGGATTTTATTATGTTCACATAGATAGCAAAAGTAGGTTAACAAAGTGATAGCAAATAAATGTCCTGAGAAAGACTAATATATAAAAGAATGATTTATATAATTTTCTATTTATCAGTTTATTAATTATTAATACTATCTTTAAATTTCATTCTCTTAAATGACTTAGATGTACTACTTGCAAACACTATTACCTAGCCTTAATTTTTTTTTAAGCCAGCTGTATTGCCAGGGTTAGAAATAAGTTTCAAAGGAAGAAAAATAGACTATAAATTCAACTCTCAAAACCAGTTTCTCTGACAGCAAAAATGAGAACATATTATTCTTACTTCCCTAGGAATAAAAGAAATGTTCTGGTAACTGAAGGCAGGAGCTTTCAAGGCATATACTTGATACAGGTAAAAGCTATAATTCAGATAATGTGTACAATTTCTAGTCAAATCCTAGAAAGTTATTGTGATTAATCTAAATATTGCCCAGAATATATAAATGACATCTAACTTAACACTTATGGGGTACGTGTTTCTTTTATCTTTCCTTAAAATTTTGAGATTAACACAAGGAGGCCCATGTAAGGTTTAACACTGCCTACCACATATTTTCTCCTTAATACTTAGGTGAGAGATGCATTCATTCATTATTTTGATAAAGATTTAATAAAAGACTATTTTGCGCCAGGCATTGAGAGAGGTGCAGAATATATAATTCAAAACAGACACAATCCTCATCCTCATGATACTAGAGTTAAATGGAAGAGCTGTATACTGAACAAGTTATAACACAAATATATAATTACAATTGCTAAAATGCTATGAAGGAAAAAATAAAGAATGATAAAAATGAAGGGAAATGATTGGTAGAGTAGGTGGGATGGGTTGCAGGAATCATTTGCAATGAATGATCTTGTTTTTTGACCCAGCATCATAGTCATAATTCATACCACTATTAACTGCAATCTCTTTTCTCTCTATACACATTTTTTCATCATTCCTAAACTTTATCCTAGTTTTAATTCTAACCCTATTGCCTGTACTAGTACCATGGCCTCCAAACTGGTCTTTCATTTTCCTCTTCTTATCCTACCATCTGTTTTTCACACAAGGGTCAAGTCACATCACTTCCTTGATTAACATACCTCAGGGGCTTTCTTTTAAATTTAGAATAAAATCCCCGCTCCTGACAATATAACTGCCTCTTACGAATTTTTAGTTGTTTTTGTTTGTTTGTTTACCTAAGGATGGATTTATACACCATAAAATAAAAGCAGCCTAAATGCAGCATGAACAATTTGATTCCTGTCCTTATTTTAAAGCCATGGTGAGGACAAGTTCCATATAAAGATAAGTACCTAGCTCTATTCTCTTACATTTTCTGGTCATTGAAATAGACATTTAACCAAAGATGGAAGACAAATTAATATGTCAATGACAGAGTATTTGGTTTACCAAATAAATTACTACTATATCCTCATTCTCTTTAGGCCCAAAATTAATTTTAACTTCTAAACACATAGGCAAATATTTATTGTCATGGTGGCACATATCAATTCAGTACAAGTTTCTATTTATTTGTTAACCTGTCTACATATCTATCTCTCATTTCAGCTGTCTCTCTAATTAATATGTCTAGATACAAATAGGTATCTACCCATGTGGGTAATATCTGTAATTAAAGGAACAATGTGTTGCTTAATTTGAAATTCTAGTATTCTTATTAAAATAATTTTTAAATTAGATATAGGAGAATCAATAAAGATAAGAATTAGAATTGCTTAGTATTGTACCTGCTAACAAATTTCTGTATGCTCTCCATCAATTTGTATAACCTCTCTAGTATCAATTAAAATTTTTATAAAAGAAAAGAATCAAAATACAATTTCCTTTATCTTTGAAGTTTTATGACTCCAGGAAGTGTTTTCAAAGTTAGAAAATGTAATTCCTTTAAAAATAAGAGTATTTTCATGGATGCTGACCATATATTTAAATTTTTTCATTTTAATGTTAATTAAACATTGTAAAAAAATGCACTACAACTCCTTTGCCTGTAAATCTTATACATTTTAAAAGTGAAAATAATTAATAAGTTAAATATAGATAAAACTATAAGTCCTTTAAAACTAAATACAAAAACATAAATGTAATATGCCAGATGACATTATTTTGTTATATTCATACTGTTGGGTTTAATAATTTGAAGACATATTTGCTTGTGTATGTCCTACTTTTTATTATTTTGATTTTTGTAATTATGCTCATGATGCATTATGATGTATGAACCTGATTTTATTCCTTTTTTAAAAAAAATTAAAGTTATTAAATCATGTATGGTAATAATGACAGAAGCAACAAAATTAAAATCAATTGTATTACAAATTGTCTGAAAGAATGTGTTGAATTAAAATGGTTTATCTGAAACCCAGAGAGAGGAATCAAACAAGATTTGGCCATGGTTTTCCATCCAGTAATGTTCAGAATAGAAAAATCATAAATCCAGAGGAAAACATTACTCTAATCATTAGAGAGCATACTTGTTTTAGAACACAAATAATATGTTAGACTTTACCTGTTACTTAAATGAAATAAATCTTAAGGCTATCCATCTCCCTTTTTTTCTGATCATTATTAAAAAACAATATTTCAATTACCAACTTAGAACTCCTGGTACCTTTACAGTGAGAAGGAAATGTTCTGGACAGTGCACGCAAGTATTTTAGTCACTGGAAAAATATATTCTACACTAGAATGTTCTCTGTGAGGGCAAAAAAATGTCTTTTTCTTTAGCTTTATTGAGATGTAATTGATACAAAACATATTTAAGTTGTATAGTGTGATGATCTGATGCACATATATATTGCAGAATGATTATTGCAATAAGTTTAGTTGCCCTCATCACTTCACATAATTATCATTTTGTGTAATGATCACATTTAAGATCTACTCTCTAGCAACTTTCCAGAATATAATACAGTTTTGTTACCTATAGTCACCATGTTGTATATTAAATCCCAAGGATTTATTTATCTCATAACTGGCAGTTTGTACCCTTTGACCAATAGTTCTCCACCCTCCACCCCTAACTAGCTCCTGGAAACCACCATTCTACTCTCTATTCTGTAAGTCTGGATTTTTTAGATTCCATATGTAAGTGCAATCATACAATATTTGTTTTTCTCTGTCTGAATTATATTACTTATTATAATGCCCTCAAGTTCCATCTATGTTGTCATAAAAAGCAGGATTTCATTCATTTTTAGGGTTAAATAATTATTCTATTGTTTTTTGCTGGGCATTTAAGATTGTTTTCACATCTTGTCTATTGTGAGTAATGCTGCAGTGAACATGGGAGTGCAGATATCTCTTCAAGATAGTGATTTTATTTCCTTCAGACAGGTACTCAGTAGTGGGATTACTAGAGCATATCATACCACTATTTTTCTTTTTTGAGTAATCATCATACTGTTTTCTGCAGGAGCCAGCCAGGTGCTGGAGGGGCCCAGTGCTGGGCTCTGTGCTGAAGCTGGGCGGCCATTTCACTCTCCTTCTCCCACCAGGAGGTTGTCTCTCTGTATGGGCTGCCTGGGCTTGGAGGAGGGGCAAAGCAGGTAATGTGAATCTGTATTTTCTACTCTTCTGAATGCATCTTTTCTTATTTCTATGCTTCATCCACATGCTGTAATCCCTCATCTGGAATCATAGCCCTAGTGAAGGTATTTTCATGCACAGAAAGTTGTTCAAACTGATGTTTTGTTTCGTTTATGTTATAACTGGGTGAGGTAGTGGTTTATACCTTTTCCCTATATCCATTTTTTTTCTTTCTTCCATAAGAAGGAATTATCCTGAGAAACCCAGATAGCCTTTGTCTACCTGCACATTAACTCTTGCCCTGAGAGAAGTAGTCATTTAGTTTGAGAGGAGTTAGAATGATAATTTGAGCATATTGTCCACCCCCTTTCACTGTCCTTTTTCTTTCCCATTGACTTTACCTCTGCCAGTCTAATTATTTATAAAATGTTAATTATTTCTATGTTAGTTGATAATTTAAATTTAATTTCTAAAGAAAATAAACCTGAACTTTGTCACTAGGTGTCTTCCCATATGATAATTACACTCATATTAATTTTTAGATTATCCATCAAAAAAGAAACAAAAATATTAAAAAACCACTTGAAGTTGTAGAGCTCCTAGAAAATCTATAAACCTAAGTGTAAGTAATGCAATACTTAATAGTAACACTAATAAAACAAAAAAATTTATTGTAAAAATGAGGATTTTTCTTTTTATAACTTTTTGGTATTATGTTAAACTTAGAAAGACATTTAAGAAACTTAAAATTTATATATAAATAATTAAACAGATGTATCTTGATTAAAATGACAACTTTAGTCTTTTAAAAACACTTAATATCTTCATATGTGTTTTGTTAAATGCAAGTATACAGATCTTAAACTAGCCAAACTATTGACCAGAGGTGAAGCTAGACTTTGAAAAGAAAGCTAGAAGTAGGTATTTATAATAGTCAATTATTTTGTAGTCTAGAAGCAAAGAGACCTTTTTAAATTTTTCTGTTGTGTCTTTCACATATGTTTATTCAGCCATAATATTTATCTCACACCCTCAAAATTTAATTGTCTACATTGAACATCATTATTTAGCTTGTTAACTTTGCCTTCACTAGAACTAAGGTCATGTAAAACCTTCTGGACTCCTACATAATTATCTGATAGACTGTTAAAGGATTGAGACCACTGTTCTGGACATAATCAGCTGTCATTGCTTTTGTGAAAGTAGGGAGACTCTTGCCATATTACAAATTCCTTGGGAGAAAAAAAATAGTCAGTTTTTCACAAACATTATCTTTACTTCACTTGATTTGTTCTATGTTGGCCTTTGAAAAATCATAAAACTTTTATAAGTCAAAAGTGAATTTTAATTATAAAACAAATTATTGTTATATACTACTCTTTTTGAAAAAGGCTAAGAGATAAACAATATTTTTAAAGAAAAAAGCAAAATAAAAAAGAAAGCTTATTTTAAACTAGGAAAAAAACAATTTATATGAACCATCTGCTTACACAATAGCTAGAACAATAGCAGGGAAATGAAAGCAATAACTTGGTTCCATTTTTTTCCTACTCATTCTATTATTCTAAGTCAGTATTTAGTTAGCTCCCTGAAATATTGACTTCTGAGCTTTCCAGTCTGAGGAATGGTACACCCAGATGACTTCACAAATCTATGGAATGGTGCTATGTTCAATCTCCCGAACAATGAGAATTGAACACATCTATTCCAGCTTCCTGTTTCAAAAAGAAGACGAAGTGTTTGCTGTGATTTGAATTGACCTGTCAAGGGGAAACTGACTTGCTTAGACATATCTCTTTTAGGAGTAAGCAAACAAACTACTAAGATTTTGAAAAGAAGAAAGTAAGGATTTGTTAATGGATTCCTGAAGGTTTGATGGTTATTGATTTTTGTTGTTGTTTAAGAGATGTTGGTTAAAACAGAAATGCCTTTTAGGAAATGAGATGCCTTAATTTTCTATCATCCTCTGTGTGTGTATATGTACATTATTGCAGTGCTGAATCCTATTTACAAATCTTCATTTTATTTATTTATTTATTTATTTATTTATTTATTTATTTATTTATTTTACTCCTACAGCATTTGATATTCCTTGGTGGCCTCCCATCCAAGTACTAATCAGGCCCAACCCTGCTTAGCTTCCGAGATCAGACGAGATCGGGCACGTTCAGGGTGGCATGGCTGTAGACAACAAATCTTTCAATATTTACAAAATTTATAAACCAGTTAAATATCTGAAAGGGAGAGTACCTGAAAGAAGGATTTGGATGAACTATATGATTATTTCTGGCCAAAAACTTTGAACAAGAATAATGTGTGTCAATTTTAGATCAGAGCATAAAAGGCCCTCTGTTGTCCACTTTCCTTTTGACATGGTAGTATAATGTTTCAGAATATGGCTGCTCTAACTCTGCCCAGACAATTCTCAAAGGACATGAGAAAAATTAACCTTTTGTTTTCAGCCACTGTGATTTTGAGTTTATTATACTAACTACTTCAATAATTTCACAATTTTTTTAAGGCCTGACTTTTCTATAAGATATAAATATTTAGCGAAACAATGTGCTATATTTCATATGGAAATATAGAACATTAAAGCCACTTTATATTTGTATATCCTCTGACAACATTTTAAAATATATTACCTCACTTATCTTATTAGTCACCTTAAAAAACATGAGAAAATATTATTACTACCACTGTTTTTAAATTAAATAATTGAGATTAAGAATGGTTCAGTAGTTTGCTATTAGTAGCAAAGCCAAGACTTAAATAATTGGATATATTATAATCTATTCTTTTTCTTCTCCATCACTCTCCTTTTATAAAATAATTCTAAGCATTGTGAATATCCAAAAGTCTGAGTCATGTGCAGTCAGAAAGTTAATAGAATAGATCCTATAACAGGAAGTTATATTAACTAAAAGAAAAATGTCCTCCATTAGGATGAAATTCATGAGAACCTTAATTACAGAGCCAGGATCTGTAAAGATACATAATCATCGATTTTGTGTAATAGGAAATTAGTAACAAATTATGCATATTATGAATAACTTCTTTATTAAAAACTTATGGAGAAGCCATCTAAAATGTTGGCTAAATAGTCCCCTAAAGGTAGAGCTACATATTTTTCTTGAAATTGGGAGTATGAAAATCAGTGTATTGTAGTAAAATTGAGGAAGCTCCTTTTATACTTTTTATTTGGGGTTATTGGAACAACTAATATTCAAAAAACTGCATTTCTGTGAATCCTAGGAGAATTCTTGAAAACTAGTAACTAACCACTAATTATAATGGGGGCAGGAGGAAGGGAGCAATATTAGAAATAAGAAAGCACAATGTATTTATTATCAACAAGGAAAAAGAAGCAAAATAACAAACATAATGAATTCTAGGCATGTCCTTAACATTCATCATGCTATCAATATTGTATAAATTTTGCCTAAACAGATGCTTAAGACCTGGTGTGTATAGGAAATACTTCTAAGATTTGAAGAAAAATCTTCCGTCTATTGTCTTAAGAGGAAATAAAGTAGCATGTGTGTAGTCAAATCTTCCACTTATCTTCACATCTTGCCAGTATGAATCACAAAGCTTACATGTGCGACTTTCATCACAATGGAAATAAGTAATAAATGAAACTATTAAATAGAAACTCTCTGGAATGAACCACTTTAACATTCTTCTCTTCAAGGACAATCTTAGTTTTTGTTACTGGCCAAGCTTATTTTTTAAAGTGGCACTTCTATTAAATATTTCAATTTGAATATCAATTTAAGATTCAAGATAAACTCATATCTTGTTCACCATATTTTGTAGTAAATGTGAATTATGAACATTGTAATATGTTTTCACATAGAATTTAGAGTATAATTTTGCACAAAAAAAGTCACTCAAAAGTCTCTTCAATTTAATTGTTCCCATGCCATCAATTGCCTCTGTGTGTGTGTGTGTGTGTGTGTGTGTGTGTGTGTGTTAAGCAAGAAACATTTTATTAATACTAGAGATCTACATTCTAGGGACTGAGGAAAGCCCTGTGCCTGCACCTATTTCTTAAGGATTAGAAAAGAAATAGCTGATATTTTCAGGTTTTAAGGGGAAAAAAATATAATTTTTCACTACCTTGACAGGAACAAGCTATAAGAATATGTGACTGATAATAGCCATATGTTCCATTTCTCAGCTATTAAGTTCTCCTTCAGCACAGCTGATTAATTAGAATTTTAAATCAGGCAATTTACACCTGTGATATCATACATTGCTTGGGATCCATGGGCCTGAAATTCTCAGGATGTTAGAGATCCTCTAGGGTCTGAGCAAGAGAAGGGGAGAACGGTTCCATAATCTGACGCAGTTGTATTTTTTAATAGTTCTTATGGTTCATATAAATGCTCCATTAAGGGGAATGAGTTCTGGAGTACCTGTTATCAATAAGGGTCAGAGGCTAATAAGGTATAATCATAAAAGACAAATTTTATGAAAGCTTTGCTCTGGATAAAGCTTCAGCCAGCCTATATAGAATTTTTATTCTATCCTAAGAAAACAGTGGATGAATACTAGTGAGAATAGAGAGTAGGTCATACAGGTATGTTTAAAGAATTGAGCTTAGGTACATGAACATCCCAGTAGGATTTCTAGTTTGCTTCTCATATTAAATGTCAACAGTTGAGGATCAGGGAGGAAGCTATGGCATAGCATGCATAGGACATGTGAATAAGAGCAAGGAGGAAAGAGAAAGTATCTTCACAAGTTAAAAATAAAACTGCTTGATTCAAGTACAGACAGTCTCTGACTTAAAATGGTTTGACTTACACTTTCTTGACTTTACAATGGTGCAAAAGTGATACACATTCAATAGAAACCAATTTTGATCTTTTCCTGTCCTAGCGACGTGTAGTACCATACTCTCATGATGCTGAGCAGCCGTCACAGGGGGAAACAATCAATACTTTACAGTGTTGCCAGCATTTTGGTGATATTGTGTTTTGTGTTTTCACATCCCATCATCCTGTCTTCAAAACATCCATCTGTGTTTCCTGCTTCTGATGAGGAGAAGAGGAAGGCAATTATTCTTCAAATGAAACAACATAATTGCCAATTAGCCTAATGTAAGTGTTCTGAGCACATTTAAGACAGGCTAGGCTATGATGTTCAGTAGGCTAGGTGTAGTAAGTTAATTTTTGAATAAACAATATTTTCAATTTATGATGGGTTTAGCAGGACATAACCCCATTGTAAACCAAGAGCATCTGTAATGCAAATATTCTCAATTTAATATTTCTACGACAGTTATTTTCATTGTTTACCAACAGGTTGAGAAATGTAATTTCAAAATCTGAACGAATATTTCAGAAGTTGTTATGTTTCTCAGATACTAAGATCGAATTTCAAATGGCAACCAGTTTCTTGACCTTGTAATTTATTTTTCTTCCCAGAAAATGACAGCATTTTAAGTACAGCAATAAAATACATGAATTCTTGTTTTTTTCTCCTCACAATAGATGTGGGTTGTATTTTGCTTTGCTGACAAAGTTATTAGAAACAATAAAATACCATTAGTGTCCAAAACTTCACTGTGGTCATCATTGCCAAGCAACCATAAACTATGTCTTAATAAAAGTCAATCTTAATAAAAATCAATCATTTAATTTTCCATATCAGTGAACAAGAACACTCCCACAGAAAATAAAATTTATATATAATCCGTCCATCTAGATGAGATGGCATCTCCATCATAGGGGAGGCTAAGAGCTCTGGATAAGGAATATGAAGATTTGAGTTTCCGTTCTTCATTGCCACTTATACCATACCCAGAACCTTAGGGAAATGCATACTTAAGTGTCCTTGATCACAGTGTTTGAATTAAAGTCTTTTTTGGCTCTATGAACTGTGAGGACTATGATGGCATTCTAGAACTACCTGATGTAATCATACTCATCAGAGTTAAGGTCATTAAGGTTGTAAAGCCTTTTATTTAAAATATTTGGCAGAATATCACTTAGAATGGAAAGGAAATAACTGTATTAATTAGAAGGTCCAGACCCTTCATTAGCATTCCCATCATTCATTCACTATATACAATAAATCTAGATCAATACCTAAATCTATAGGAGCTGGTGCTAAAAAATATTCTTAGAATAAATTTATTCATTCATTGATTTTACCAAACATTCAGCAAGTATTTATTGAATAATTATTTGTGAGGCACTATTTTACATAGACTGTATACAGGAAGAAATTCCCTGTTCTCACAGAGCTTGTGTTATATTAAATACTAGTATACTTCATAGCAAGAATATTTAGAGCCAGGTATCAAGAGTCTGACCTAGGCAGGGACCTCATTCCTACCATCACTGCCATAGAGAAGAGAGCGCTGTGGCTGGAATAGACATGGCAGAAGGCAACGCTGCTGAGGTTTACCAATAGCCAAAATGGGATCTCGACTTTTGAAAGTACATGTTTCCTGATATTTCACTATTAATTATGTTTATTAGGAATAATTATACCAGTGAAAAGTAATTAGAATACAATTAAGTACAGAATGATCGTGTTTCGGTTCTAAAAGAAAATTATTGATTATTTAAGAATTTATCCTTTGTGAGTGTACAAATCCACAAATATACAATATTTGTATTAGTCAGCTCTTTGCAGGAATCCTATGCCTTTTTATTATTAACATTTCTTTGTTTTTTTTTTCCTACTCTTTCCAGCCCTGACTTTTCATATTCTCTTACCCTTTTTTGAGACTCTGGTGACTCAAATATCTGGTGACTCAAATATCCAGTGCCAGAGAAAAAGTTCTGATGAATACATTCACAATAAGATATCATGGGATTGGTTAAAATACACATAAAGGTGAATGTGAATTTTAAGAAGCAAATAGAGGCACGCATAATGTAAATAATATCTCATTAACCGTGAACTCTTAGTCATCTAAGAAATAGCTATTTCAACGAAGAAGAATAAATAGAAGTTCTTAGTTGGTTGTGAATAATGACATTACTGTACTCTGCAATTGTTTTTTTTATTAATTCCACAGCTTTTATTGAAAATGTTTTATGAAATAAATATCTACTTTACAGCTTGAGACATCACATGTACGCACACACACACGTGCATACACACACACACACACACACACACACACATGCACACAATTCATACTCTTGTGGATCTCATAGTGAGAGTAGCGATTGCTTTGGCCTGCCAGTACCTATGGCTTAGAATAGACCAGTCAGAGTTGTTTGCATTCTGGCCAACCATTATCATTGGTCTAATGAGGGGTAGAGAAAACAATGGGCAAATGATTTTCTTTTTGTGAGAATTTTTAGAAGGTGTTTGAAGTGAAATCACTTCATATTAGTGCCTACAGGAAGACAGTCAGGCTCTGGATCATGTGATCTCCATAACTGTCTTGGATCCAGACTATACTGAGGATAACTTGATCAGCTCTTCTCTTGTTTCTTGGGAAAATAGTGATATTTTATCAGTAATTTCCTTTCTTTACTTTTGACTGAAGAACTTGAATTTTAACAGACAGTGTGCATATAACTAAGATGCTAAGCCAATTATTATGAATATTATAATGTATGCCATGGAAGAGAAACAACAGGAGTTATGGGACTTATAAAGGGAGATAGAGTAATCTGGAGGGCTAATAGGAGACATTCTTAATAAAAATAACATTATATGTGTGTTAGATTCCAGGTAGTTGAAGAAATGTCTCTAAAAAATAGTCCATACTTCATTTTTTTATTCATTTAGAATGAGAACCTAGCCCTGTTAATATAATTTCAGAGCCATTTTCTTGAAAAAAATAATGAAAACTCTAGGTACCTAGCAACTGAGCATCTTCCAGAGCTTTGATGACTGTTGTGGTGAAAGGAAGTAAAGCATATTATATGATACCACTTAAGTTCAGGCTACTACAGGTATAACTCTTCCTCCTGGGAAGTAATTCAGAATTTAGAATCAGAAGAGGAACACAAAGTTCTCTTTTTCCATCTTTTACCAGTTGGTTTCATCATAGGGTTGAGTCATAGAATTCTCATAATCTAACAAATATGGGCTCAGAAGCCACATCGCCTGAGAAGGAAATACTAAACAGGCAACTTTTCTGTTCGTCGGTGGGAGAACAAGAACAGTTCTCTGTAAGTGTCGGGAGTGACACTAATAATGTCTACCTTCCCTGTCATTTCTCCTTTGCAATCAGTTCAGGCTGTAAAGGAAATAATGATATAATTGGGATCTAAAAGCTTAGAAAATGTTTTACAGCTGTAATCTTCAAGAACACATCATTTCTGGATAAAACTTTTTTTCTTATGAGAGAGGAATGGATCCTAGCCTCTTTATTATATTCTCATATCTTCAAAAAACATCTTGAGATTAAGAAAATGTTGAGAACAAAGAATGAAAATGAAGCCCAGAATTTATAGCTAGAACCATAAAATACTTTTTTTCTTTTA
This sequence comes from Eidolon dupreanum, assembly GCA_028627145.1. Taxonomy (NCBI): domain Eukaryota; kingdom Metazoa; phylum Chordata; class Mammalia; order Chiroptera; family Pteropodidae; genus Eidolon; species Eidolon dupreanum. Next base: position 55,703,754 of record CM053513.1, read on the forward strand.
AAAAAAAAAACTTTCTACCGATGTTTATAAACATCGATCAGTTTGCATTATAACTGATTTATTTATAATTAGTAGGAACTATTTATCCAATAATTTTGTCAGAAAATATTGGCTTTATAACGACTTTATGAGACAACTATTATTACCAGTATCCCCAGCTTTGGAATGAAGAAATGAAGAGAGTTTAAATAGCTTGTTAAGTTCACAGAGTTAATAAGTGCTGGAGCTAGGATAAAAATTATTATCAGATGCTAAATCCCATACTCCTCCCACGGTACCAACCTGCCTTCTAGGGGTTGAGTTTAATTTTTAACATCATAAATACATGTTTACTTATTTCTAAATTTATGTCAACTCCTGCAAATTAAAAAAAAATAACTTTCGCCAACTTGTATTGAGGATTATAGAGGTTATGGTGAGATAACATCCAATATTTATAAATAAAAGATTTCCCTCAGAAGAATTCGATTCATCAAATTCAAGTCAAGCTGCTAGAATTAGCCATCTACATTAGCAAATTAATGTATATTTTATAAATTGCAAATTAATGTTAAGGACACAGGAGATTTGAGAATCATTTTGGAGACAACATTGTGTGTATAATCTACCGCATAGTCATGAAACTGGTTAAACTTATTTGGGGAAAAAAAAACAAAAACAAAAAACTATGGGAACGGGAAAGGGAGACCGACTCATGGAAACATGAGAAAAGAAAAGCCTAAGAATCAAACACTGGCAGAGCATCCACTCAAGGCTGTGGGTGGAATGAATCTTTGCTAAGTAGATTTGTGTGAAGGTTTCCTTGGCAAGTATATCCCTCTAGCAAGTGAAACAACTTGGGCTACCTTAGCTTAAAGTCACTTAAGATAAACCAGCTTCTCTTATTCTGATGCCAAGCTAACTACTGTGGTTGGACGATTTAAGTAATTTGGTCAGCTTAAGGGTTTTAAACTAATGCATTGATATTTTGGTTTACATATCAATCTCCATATGCTGGTTAATATAGATCTTTTTCTACAAATGAGAGAAAGGGAGAAATTCTTTCTTATTATGTAGATCAAACCAAGAATATGGTAAAGTGACCATGGTCAAGGCCAATTCCTGGAAACTTTCTGAACAGCCAGGCCCCTGTCTCCACGTTATCTTCCTGTCACCCTTTTTCATGTTAAGACTTCTGCAATTTGTACATATCTTGATAGCTATATATCATGGGTACAAAAAAAATAAAAAGTTTGAGTAGAAGTTGCCTGCTCACATATTTTGGGCACTTCACTCTGACCTAAGTCACCTATTCATTTTTGTCTAAGAGATTTTCTCTTATGATGCTCTTATCTCACCCAACTGAGGAATGTATTAACTAGGAAAAAATAATTCTGTAAAACTTTTGTGTGTTTGTGTGTGTGTGTGTATGTGTGTTTCTAACTAGTATGTATGTATAGAGCAATGCAGAACTGAAAAAGAATGCAATGAATTTGTGATTTGCAAACTCATTTTAGAATTTTGTTAATATTAATTGTACTGCTTATATATAGTATGATAAAGAAAGTAAGTTTTGTAATCATCATCTTTGAATGAAACAGAAACTCTAGATATTGGAGAGAAGCAGGACTTTGCTTATATACTACTCATACACTGGCCTTTACTCTTCTTTCCTACACTAGCATTCTCTGTAGAGGAAGCTAATCTAAGGCTGTGCAAACTGACACCTAAGGGACCTAGTCTGAGAGCAGAGGCCTCCTTTGTGCATTGCCTAAGTTATTGTGTCTTAACTCTTTTGTTATGTATTTGCCTCCACCTGCTAGCCTCTGCCACCACTCCCTTTCTCCATCACTCGCCTCACTCACATAAACCACAGATAGAAAAGGCATCACTCGCTGATGCTCTACCGTCATTAGCTCATGTATGCCACATTCAAAGGGACCCTTAGTTCTACCCTGCTACAATGTGCTTATTTTAAAAACTACTGTTACTGGCAGTGGCCTACTGCTTCCTCTCCCATTACCATAACCCCTATTTGTTGCTCACTGTTTAGGCAGACAACTCAATGTAAATGTCAGTGTGTTCTTACAGGTGCAGAATATGTTGTGCTATTCTACAGTAAATTAGCCTCTCTATCCCTTGGTAGCCCTTTACTTTTACTGAAGAGAAAAATAACACACACACATACACATGCAAAAATGCAACTTTGTGAAACCTCTGAGGGAAATAAAAAGAGGAAGAGACATGAGAGTATTTCTAGACATGGCACTTGATAAAGAAACAGAAGTGCCAGCTCTACAAAGTAAAATACTCATAGGCAGGAAGATAAATTATTTTAGAATTCTTAAAGTCATGAAATCCTGTTATCTTGTAAAGAAAATGATCAGTAAAGAAAATGACTAGAAATGTACTTGAGGTTGACTAAAACAGATTACCTGAGAGAATTTGGAGGTCAAGAAGTTTCCTACTAGATAAAACATCACGGTGTCTCCTATAATTTTTTTGCCTGGCTTGAATCAATTGTAATTTTCTATATTGAAAAACAAACGTCATTTGGCAATTTACAAGTATTAGTCCAATCAAAGTCACATAAAATATCAAAAATACATAATTTTTGCATTTTTCTTTTTAACATTAACATACAGTGACTAGAATACATTAAAGAACACTTGTATCTCAAAACATTTCTACATTTTTAAAAATATAGATATGCTTTTTAATTTATCATTATTTTGGATTTTTATCCCCAAATTTACATAGCAGTGTCTAACATCTCTTGCATGTTGACTATCTAGATGTATTTTAACTGTTAGGTGGAACTGTACTAGAAAAAAAACTGGGTTTATAACTGTTTTAAAATATTTAGATTTATTATTCCATTTAAATCTCATAAAATGCATACTTTTATTATTTTATTGTGAAAATGAAAAGGACTAAGTGGGGAAATAAAGTTGCTTGGCCATCACTATGGGACTGCTCAGCAGATAAGTGGACATAGCTCCATAGAAAAATCAAATTTCTTACTATATACTGAGTCCTTTTTATCTTCTTTGGATATAGAAAAGCTGGAATTCTAGTAGCCGCTCAAAAAAGAGGAGATAAGTTAATATAAGATGTTTTCTCAGTAAATAGGATTGTGTGCTCACATCACTAAAGATGAAGCTTTTCATAAGGAATGAAAGGTCTAAGTCTCTTAATTCCTTCTGGAGGTTCAGATTAATTACCCTTTTCAGTCAAGGTCACTGACAGTGTAAAGAATTTCCAGGCCCCCTAGAGCCAAGTGTTATCTTTCTCATACAGAAACCATGTATACTTAAGTAAATCAATACACAGCAATTAGCAGGTAATAGCCATGATTTTTAAGTGGAAATAAGATATGATGATCTTGTTATGGTACACATATGGCTAGCCATGAGTGAACAACTGCTGCTATCTCATTAGTGTAATAAAAGATCCATTTCAACATAGAGAGCAAAAGGGCTATCATAAGATGGAAAAAATCAGAATATGAAATTTTCAAATTTTGCTGCTTTAAAAAATTATTTAGGGGACTTATATATGTTCTTAGGATGACATGCCTCTAGAGAAGAGTGATTCTATTATATTGTATTTTTTATTTTTTATAATAAACTTTACTATTAGAGCAGTCTTAAGTTTACAAAAAATTGAGCAAAAAGTATAGAGAGTTCCCATGTACCCCAACCCCCTATACACAGTTTCCTCATTATCAACATCTTGCATTAGTGTGGTGCATTTATTACAACCGATGAACCCATAGTGATACACTATCATTAACTAAAGTCCATAGTTTACATTAATTAGGGTTCATTCTCTTTGTGTTGTATAATTCTATGGCTTTGACAAATGGATAATGTCAGATATCTGCCATTATGGTATCATACAGAATACTTCCACTGCCCTAAAAATCCCCTGTGCTCCACCCTGTGCCTCTACATAAGATTCTGTATTATTGTATTTTTATGCATGAAATCCTAATGTATTTTGACCATAAAATTATATTGGCATTTTAAAATTTATTTAGGAGTTAAAATAGTGATTTTTTTTCTTAGAACGTCTTTGATATTCTTTCATTATAAATCATTTCTATACATTTTTTTTTGTGGGTACTACTGAAACAAAGTAAGGATTTAACTCACAGAATTTGAAATTTAATTTAAATTAAATGAGTGGATGAAAAGTTAAATAACACAAGGCATCGATGACAGGCTAGAAAGTAGTAGGATTTAGTGGTGAGTGAGTGACACGGATAAAATTACAGATTGTTCAATGGAGCAATCACACACAAGGGCATGAGGTTAAGAGAAAGGTTTAGTGGATTAGAAGGTGCTTAAAGTAGAATGGGCTCTGGACAGTCTAATGGAAGGACATTCAAGGCAGGTGAAAGAGCTTGGTCAAGGCTCTATGAAGGAGGCGTTTGTTGTGTCTCTATGCTATTCTCAAAGCACAGGAAGTTTGTGAGGCTATGCTTAGTCTCATCTACCAGATGCCTTTGCACACGTTCCTCACTGAGAACTTGACAATTCCTTGGTGGCACTGCAGGACAGCAAGACCCATTTCTGTTCCCAAGACTTACAGTCTTTGCCTTCTCAGCTTTCCTTACTTCAGCTCTGGAAAATCTCTTCCTAGTTTAAACAACAAAGCCTTTCTACTTCATATTATTGTACTCAGGAATTACAACATGAGTTTAAGCTTTCAGGAGGGAAGAAAGAGAAAAGGGGAAGTAAATTCCCTCCGCTCCGCGCCCCCCCAGCCTCTTTCAAATACCCTCTAAAGCAAAGAAATGCAAAAATATCCATGTTTGGAATGGGTTAGTGCAAAAGGAAGAAAGGGGAAATATAAGAAGTAAATAAAAACAAGCAGGTTAATATCTCAAAACCCCATCTAATCACAGAAATAAACAATTCAAATATCCCAAACTTGTTTTAAAGTTAGTATCAGAACCAGAAATGTCTGATGTTACTAAGATACATCTGGTTCCCATCTTCTAGCGCTGTTGAAAGCAGTTTTTAACGACAAGGGATGAAAAGATTGAGGAATAAATGAATCATATTAATAGCCTTTAATCATGGGGAGCATAAGAGGCAACAGGACAGGTTTAACAAGGAAGCCCCAGGACTGGCAAGATGGCATAGTGGAATTCAGCCAGTATGACTTGCAGTCTAAGGAGATTAGACTTTACAAGAAAGTGCAGGACCATTTGTGCAAGAAGTAAGTCTTTAAGTCAGGGAATTAAATTACGTTAGGATAAAAATAAGTATCTTAGGTCCACATGAGCCATTTGCATCATACAGAACTTTAAAATTTTGGTAAAATAACATAAGGAGATAGTAAAAAGTCTGTGCTGTAATCCAGGACACAGGCTCTGCTCCTTAATAAAAATATCTTTTACTTTATGTAATTGACAGGGTAAGAAAGCCTGAGAAGTTGGCATTCATCATGCCAGAGAAGAGAATTCAGATATGTTGGTGGGAAAATTGGGGGCGGAAGGCGCGGGGCGCGGACAGCAGAGGTTAGGGAGAGGCTAATTAAAGGGAAACTATTTCTCTACTTACAGTACTTCTGACACCAAATGTATGTTACCCCACATCAAACAAATCTCCAATTCTTGTTGGAGAGCAACAGGGTGTCTTATAATTTAATTCATTCTGACACTAACTACCTAGAGTTAGTGCAAACTTCACATGTTTAGGGCTCAGTTCCACAAGACTGCCCCATATTTCAGACAATTGCAAGTAGCAGGTCTCCTGATTACCCATACTCATTCCAACTTGGCTACAAATTGTGTGTTCCCCAAGACCACCTCCTCAGGTTCAATAATTAGCTTATTAAACAATTTGCAAAAGTCAAGGAAACATTTTCTTACATTTACTGGTTTGGTATAAAGGATATGATAAAAGATACAAGTGAACAACCAGATGGAGAGGTATATAGGGTAAGGTCAGAAGAGTGCTGACCTCAGGAGCCTCTGTCCCTGTAGAGTTGGAATGCAAAACCCTCCCAGCACATTGATGTGTTCACCAACCTGCAAGCTCTCCGAAATCCTGTCATTTAGGAATTTTATGTAGACATGATTATTAACTCAATCTCTAGTCCCTCTCCCCTCTCAAAGAATGATAGGGGCTGAGGCCGAATGTTCCAAAATTCTAATCATGGCTTGATCTCTCCGGTGACCAGCCTTCATCCAAGAATCTACTAAGAGTCACCTCATTTCAACAAAGACATTCCTATCACTTAGGAAATTCCAAGAGATTTAGAAGCTCTATGTCAGGAATCAGGGCCAAAGACCAAATATTAGAACAAAAGATTCTCCTAGCACCCTTACCACTCAGAAAATTATAAGGGGTTTTAGGAGCTCTGTGCCAGGAATTGGAACAGAGACCAAATATATATTTCTTATGTCACAATACTATGCTTGTACTGTGTTTGTCTGAAATAGAGTGGAAATGTTCATTTTTTAAAGTAGTTTCACTTACACTCAGAAATTTATCTATCACACTGTTTGATCCTAGCACACAACCTGGAACACGGTAGTCACTTAGTAAATATCTGATGATTAAATCTAGGATTTTAATGTGTTATAATTAATGGAGAAGTCACAGGTTACTGACTTTTTTTTTTTAGGAGATTAAAACAGCACATATTTATCATGTCACAGTTTCTGTAGGTCAGAGTTCAGGCACAGCCTTTGGGTCTTCCGCTATGAGTCTCATAAGGTGATAAAGTGTGAGTGGGCTGTATTCTTTTGGAGGGACTCAGGGTCTTCTTTCAAGCTCAAGTGGCTGTTGGCAGAATTCTGTTCCTTGCATTTGTAGGACTGAGGTCCTCCTTTTTTTGCTCTTGTCAGTTGGGGACGCCTTTCATCTCTTAAAGGCTGCCTGCAGGCCCTTTCATAACATGGCAGCTTATGTCATCAAGGCTGTCAGGATAATTTTTCTTTAAGGCTTTTGTCTAATTAAGTCATGACCACCTAGGATAATCTCCCTTTTGATTAACTCAAAATCAAATAATTTGAGGCCTTAATTAACATTTGCAAAATTTTTTCACCTCTGTCATATTCTCGTCATTGTACATTAGAATTCAGCCTGGACCAAAGAAAAATCAATTGTCCAAAGTTCCTCTCTGATGTCAACTAGTAGAAAATATTATAATAGTATTAGCATTTCTAATCTTTTATCTAAATTGAGATATTGCAAACACAAACCATTTGCAAATTTTAATCACATTACCAGGTATCTTAGAATCATCAAAGTATTAGAGAATAAATAAAAAAAATACATTAGTCCAATTCCTTCCATCTGCAAATACAATCTGTTCTCCATTGTTCAAATAACTTTTCCAGAAATATAAGCATTCAGTATTAAATGGGAATATTTACAAATGCTTGAAACTAGTGATTAATTGAGCTTTATTGACATTATCAAAGAAACTCAAACAAAATCAGGTCAACCAGTTTTACTCATATCACAACCCCTTTTTTTCAGAGCTGAATAGAATATGCTAAATGCAGCATCTTTTAGGTCATAGACACTCAGCTGCTTTCCTGCAGATGCTAGAATGAACATTTGATCTGTGAAAATGCAAGGTTAGCTCTTTTCTTGATTTTATTTGATTTTTTTGAAGTGTTTATATATTAGGTAGAATATATTTCCTGGAAATACTTTTACATATTCTTACTGTGGTGTACTTCATTTTTCCATGGGGTGGAGGAGGTGATTTATATTAATTTTAATACTTTTTCCTTAAAATTTTATATCCTCAACCTGTGAAGAATGAGTTTTCAGCAAATAAAAGTATATCAGTGGGGAAACTCACTGATTGTTTTCTGCTGGAAGGATTAAATAAATGTAGAGTTCCAAGCAGGCTTAGGCAGTGAACTGTAAAAGACTAAGAGAATGCGAGGGTAAAATAATCTATCTTCCATCACCAACTGATCGTGTTGCCAGTGTTATATTCTGGAAGTAGCAGTGAGGTTACCTTTCCTGCTCTCTGCCTCTCCAGTAGCTGAGAGTTGGAGCCCTCTGTACCAATACCTTCCCACAAATCAGGGCACTGCTCACTGTAAGTAACAGGATGAGGCCTGTAACTTAAGAGCCTAGCCACTGCCTGTTAGCTCTTTCACAGGAAGGTTTCTTATAACTTGTAATACCTGCCTCACAGGTTTATTACTGAGAATCTAACTAGAGAATAGTCACAGAAGTGTTTGATAAACAATAATCTATATAAATGTTAGTTATGAATAAAATTTTGTTATAGGAACTATACAAATAAATATGTGCATATATACACATATGAATATGTGTATATGTACATATATATACACACTGTAAGAATCTAAATCAATGCTTTCTCTTTATAGCAAAATCATTTTTAAAAAACCGTTCTGATAATAATTCTGTGAACTTATATAGTGTCTTTCTTCTTGTACACTGAAAAGATTTTAATAGTAAAATAAAATAAAATTTAAAGTCTGTAACACTCCAGAAACTAAACTAAGGTTTTTAATAGTTTAATACCTCATTCATTTATCAAAAGAATCATGACACAAAGATATAATTATTATAATTAACAAATGAGAAGACTAAATGCTAGAGGCTGTATTAAGTTTTTAATAGTCATATTCTTGATTCAGACATGAAAGGAAAAACACCACATGAAGAATATATACCTTTGGATTTATGATAGTATAAAACACAAGGTAACAGCTAAGATTTGTATAAGAATTTAATTGTTAAGTAGGTGCTATAATCCTCATCAATAGATGGAAAAAATTGAAGGTTAGGAGTTTTAATAATTTGTCCAAGTTGAAGATGAGAACCAACATTTGAGTAGGATAGGCTTGACCTAAAACTTATGGTATTTCCATTCATTTATTTATTCAAAATATTTCTAGAGGATCTTCTGAGATATAGCATTTCTTAGCAAAATTGCCATCACAGAGTTTACGGTTGAGTGAAAGAAAGAGAAATTACTCCAGTGGTCAAACAAGAAAATGTAGCTGACGTATCCTTCAAGTTTCAGCAAAATATCTTCCCGGAGAACCTATCTCCATCTCCTCTAATGATGTATCCTCCTCTCCTCAATAGTCTTTAGCACACTCCCCTGTTAGAATTTTTTCAAGCACTTATATGTTTGTTCACTTATGTTTTTGTTTGTTTATTGCATGCATCCCACTAGAATAGAAGCTCCTGAGAAGAGGAATCTTATCTGACTAATTGACTGTTGTCCCCGGTGTCTAGAATCAAGCCTGTCTGTCTTAAAACTTAATTATTCATTAAATGCTGTTTGAAAGAATAGAGGAAGGAAGAAGAGCTCCTAAGGGAAAGGACAGAGTGCTATAAGAACATATTTTACCCAATAAGAGAAATCAGAGATACATGAGAAAGTCATACTTGAATTGTAAATCTGAAGAATAAATGAGGTTCTAAAGGAGGAGTGTGGGGTGGGAGGGAGGGGCATCAGGGAGTTTCAAGTAGAGAAGATAGTGTGTGCAAGGTCAAGGCCTGTGGTCAAACAAAATATGTCAAATATAAAAAAAGAAAAGCGAAGGGCAATTTAAGTGCATCCTGTCACAAGAGAAGTGGATTGGGCTGGTGCCTTGTAGCAATTTTGACACTCTGAAGAGTAATGAAGAGCCATTGAAGTATTTTAACCAGGAATAAAATATAATGATGTTTGTATTTTCAGCAAGATTACTTTTTTTTTTTTTTTTTGATGTGGAGAGAAGAGAGAAAAGGGGCAGGGTGGATGCAGTGATCCTAGATTGGAGTCTCTGCAGTAGTCTAGAAATGAGGGAAAAGAAGTTGGATGATCTTTGATGATGGTGGTAAGAAGAAAAGCTGCTGAAATTCTGAGCTCCTTACAAAAGAAAACTATTTGGAGTCTATGATAGAGAAGAAATATAGGGCATAGGAGATGGGGATGGAAGTGATGACCACCAGGTATCTGGCCTGTGCAGTAAAAAAGATAGTGATGTCAACTCTGATAGGGAGCATGGTAGAGGAGCAGGGAGGGGTGGCATAGATCTTTGCCTCCCCTTTGTATGGGATATCTTCTTGATTTTAAAAGGTTTGGTAGAGCATAATCATTTATGTTTAAAAGCCTAAGGGTTTTCGGAGATGATTAGGGCAGAGCCCACAACAGAGTCCAGGTAACTTTATTTCAGTCCAATCTGCACATGAACCATCATATTGCTTATTTTAAACAATTATTATGTTCTGAATTAGAAAAAGTCACATCCATATCACTACAAATTTTGAGCTAGTTTATAAAAATCTTTATGTCATTAAATTCCTACATAAATCTCAAGTTCCAGATTGTGTTTTAACTATATCGATATTAAAGATAAAAATATATACACCCTTATGAGGGTTTATTTTTTCATTTTAGAATCAAGAATAATATCCCTAAAATATAATCAGCTATTTTCATTTTACTACATCTATCTGAACAGTCTCAATAAATTCAAAGAAAGAAGGAAAACTGAAAATGGATAAATATTGGAATAAGAACAACCAGTACCAAAAATGTGAAAGTAGAATTGGATCTCATTATAGTATATAAAAAGGATTACAAAACCCACAGCACAAAGGAGATCTGTCTTTTCTTTTGATGTGCCTGTGTAGTGAAACTGCAATTAGTGGTAATAGGAGTTGCATGTGTAGCTCAAAGGGGCTTGATGCAAGATTGCAGCAGGGTACAAAATGGTACAAGGAAAATTCCATTCTCATTACAAACATATAATTTCATTGTCTCCTTTAGATAGCATAATTTTTTCATTATCAGAATTCTTCCAACCTCTTATATCACAAATGCAATTATAAACGCATTATAAATTCATTCAAGCTGATAAAAAATCAAATGCAGCAAATTGATTTGAGTTGAAGGAGGGGTTAGAAAGTAAATGGTGGTCAAGTTGTATGTGGGATGTTACCTACTCTCCTGTTCTTATGGTTTCAAGGAATATATGCTTATGCTTAAAGACAAATACTCTGTTCTGATACAGAAGCATTATTTTTTTTTAGATTTTGCTTTTAATATGCTAGTTTTTTCTCAGGAAATAGGGAATCCTTTAGATTGTGTAAACAGCATTCATTCATTCTTTCTCTTCTATAATAGTTTCTGCAGCAATTTTAACACCCTTAGCTTAGCTCTGTGTAGAACTTGATATATGCTAACATGCATTACACACATTCAAAAATGTGTAACCATTTAAATTAGTATGCATATCATATGTGTATGTAATATATGTATAAATATGTTACTAAACCAGATGGTCCTCCATGCTGAGAATTTATTTATGTACACATAATATCACAGTACTTAAATATTCTTTTTAGCTATAAGCAATTTTGTTAAGCATACATTTATTTATGCTATTTGTATTCTATTTCTCTTCCTTTAAAAGAATTTGACCATTTAACCTATTAATTTAAATTTTCTCTATTGATTCAGGCAGTTTCTATTCTCTTCTGCATTTTAATGTCTATTTTTGTGTCACATAATAAAGCAAAATTTATTTTCATCCTCTATAGGCTTTTTGTGTTCATTATATAATACACAATAAACTTGACGTTAATAATTTTGCTGAGACTATCATAGTGAAAAGGCATTAACTTGAACACTGCATCTCCTCCCCCCCCCCCCAATTTATTAAGAACTTATTTGCTTAAATATATGGATTGGTATCACAGCTTTACTCACACTACAATTTTCCTATAAGACAAAAATATAGTCTCTTTATTTTGTTTACTATCAGTATGAACTTAAAAGCCCTGACTTTCTGGGTAATGAGAAAAATTGTCCCACTGGTTTTCAGTTTAATTTGAGCAAAAATTTAACAGTCTTTTTATGTAATGTTTACTTTTTAGATACAAATTCTCAGACTTTCAGTCACTCACCAACCTCCCCTCACCTCTCTAAGACAGCACTTTGTTTAAAGGAAAAGTGGCACTCAGACCTGCCCTGGTTTCTGGGATCTGTTCTGCTCCTCCCCTGTTTACCTGATGGATATGTAATTTGTTGAACACTTTAGCCAGTCGACTGGCTCCCTTCCTCTATTCAGTCTGTGTCTTCAGCTAAAATCTTTACTTTGTCAGGGAGAGGTATAGAAAGAGGAAATCCTGAAGGTAGAAGCTGCCTAAGAACTGAGAAGTGTAATTGATAGAAACTGCCAATTTTCCACCATCAAATCTGCAAATCCACTTTCATTCACACCTAAATTTTTCTTATTTGTTATTATAATGACCTGGAAGGATTGTTAAACCTTAGATTGCTGGGTTCCACCACAAAGTTTTGGATCCTGTAGGTCTGATGAAGCCTGATAATTTGCATAGCTAACATGCTCAAGTGATGCTAATGTTTGTGGTCTAGGGAATTTACTTTGAGAACTACTGCAATGAGGAAGTTTAATTGGATCAAAGATATGCTGCATCCCATCCTTTTTCATCTTCTCAGAGGCTTACTTCAGCTGTTATTCTATTTCTCTATTCTTCAATCTCTTCCTTTCTAGGGAATCTTTTAAATTGACATATAAATGATGGTCTACTCTCTCTCTCTCAAAAACAACATTTTAAAAAGTGCATGTGACTACAAATAGCTTTCGTAGATCTAAGTTGTATCACTGGCTACCTTATGATCTCTAAAAAGCCACATTTTTTGGAGGAGTTTTCTACTCATGCTGTAGCTACTTCACCACCTTTTATTTGTTTTAGCTTTCTAGAATCTGGGTTTTGCTTTTACTATGTCTACTATTATATCATAACTGCTGGTCTGGTTAATCTAAGTAAATTTTATACTTGTATATGCTATTTTACAGTTATTCTTAGCTAAGACAAAATATTACTTTAAGAATAAATGAAAATTTTAGGGAATTTTATAATTTGTAGATTCAGGTTCCAACTTGTTCTACCATTTACAAGTTGGGTAATTATGGACAAGTGCTTAATCTCACTGACAATTCAGAAGTATTGATGAGAGTTAATGGCATCTATTTTAAAAGATTATTGTAAGAATATGGCTGTTGTACATATAATACTTAGAATAATGCTTGTAATTCAAATGGTGGCTAATAATAATAATGACAGAAATACTAATCTAACTGACATTTAAGACAGAGATAATTCAGATTATTTTTGAGACTATTTTGTCACCAATTATCAAAATGCAAGAGGGTGCCAGTATTGATTTTCTAACTCTACTGCTTATTATAAATAAATGATAGTAAATCAAAAGAGTAGCCTCATGAATTAAATGGACCACTTGTTGAAAAAGGTACTTTATCATCTAATATCTTTTAGACAGGTCATTTTTGCCCTTGAGCTAATAGAACTGAAGAATAATCTTACTTACAAAGAATTCTTCAAAGGAATTTCCTGTGTACTAAACATATTTCTCCCTACTACCTCATTGTAACCATAGCCATGTCTTCCCATGATCAATGTCAATTACCCTCTGTGGAATTGATGAGCTCGACAGAATCAGCTCATGCTGGATAGTTCTGGCTATATGGTCACTTAAAGACCCATGGTCAGGCGTTCCATCTTTATAAGGACCCAGAAACACACCAAGAGCCACTTTTCAAAAGATCAACCTCTGAATGAGGTTTTGGAATCATAGAAGGTTAAACTGATTATCCTACTGGGATTGCCATAAACCCAACATCATATCTTTTCTCACCCCAGATACCTACAGTATCTAGGATCTATTGGATAATATGTCTAAAGCAGCAAAGGTCCCTGCACTCCAGTCTGGATCTGCTGCTAAACTCTTGTCCTGTTCTGTGTTCTAATTACAATTGGCAGCTTTTCAGGTTATCCAGTATACAGGGCAGAGAGTGATATTCCTAGATGTGGCATATGTCGCTTTCAAACTCAAAGAGCCTTACCAGGTGTTGAACCTCCTTCCTTGTAGTGAAAAATGCAAGGTGCAGTCATTTGTTCTGTTCTTCTAATACCATTCCTTAGATAAGACCTTTAAAAATTTGAGGTTGCAACAGGCCCTGGAAATTTTGTTGAGTTTATCTCTGTCTTACTAAAATCTCTAACACATATGTCATTTCTTGTTTATTTTGTTCTATTAGAATGATGTCATCAGCATAGTGTGCCAGTAGGATGTTCTTCCAGATGTACAATCAATCCAGATTTCTTTGACAAAAGGAGAAAGCATTAACATAGCAGTGGGGCAACACTGCAATGTATGCTATTGTCACTTCTGAGTGAATTCTGTTTCGGTTCCTCTTTTCTGAAAAGGGTGGGGAAAAAAATACTTTTCTAGATCGAAGGCTCATATCACATACCAAAGTCTATATTTATCTGCACTAGCAAAGATAGCACATCTAGCCTAGCAACTTCAAGGAGGGTTACTGCCTGAATGAGTTTGTAATAGCTGACTGCCATCATTTAGGAAGCACCTCATTTTTGTAGGGGCCAGATTTTTTATTTAAATAGAGATAAGTCGGGACCACTACCTCTGCCTCCTTTAGGGATACTAAGCTCTATATATCACTCTATATGACATTGGTTTTGATTTATAGTCTTAGCCGACAGCAGTTTCATAGGCTTCCCTCAACTCTCTGCACTATGACACATCTCAGACAAGGGAAACAAAGTATAGGCTTTACTGATCACCAAATATAACCATTTCAAGTATACAGTTATGGAATAAAGACATAATTGGGTGGGTTCATAAATTGAGTGGACCATTGTAGGCTAGACCTTGGCCAAGACTCCACTTAAAACTTTGCCCTTCACCAAGGGTCTCATTAGGGCAATTTACATTCCTCAGGGTTCTACGTCAACAAAGACTTTGTGCCCAATGACTTAGAGATGTTTAAGTATTCTCTTTTCCTCAATACATAGTTACTCTGAGATGAAAATTAGCGTGTAAGAAGGTTAGGGAGTGCCAGACTCAACATCTGTAGAAGGGCAGATAATGAAGCAAGATTGAGCGAGGAAGAAGCTGGTCTGCACTACGGTTTCAACCAAGACCACAGCTGACCCTGCATGGGGCTCTGAGGGTAGTAGCCCTTTCAAGTTGTCCTACATTATGGTGAGAAGACAAACCTTTATATTCCCCCTTCAACTACTCATTGGATAGAAGCTTTCCTTGGGAAGAGGATGTGACCTTGAACAAGGCAGCCCTCTAGCTGAAGATAATTTCCTGAGAGGGCTGAAAACAAAACTCTCAGCAACTGAGGGAAAGTTTCATCTCTAAAGACAGAGCTGCGTGGCACAGCATGCTACCCCCTGAATCTTCCATTATCCAGCTGTGGGGAAATGTTGGTGCTAGAAATACAAGCTCATTTATAGAGAATAAATGTAAAGCTACCTTTAAATCATTATCTCAACAGTTCGCTACCCTTGAACTTTTTTCTTCTAATAACTTTATTTAGCTTTGATTTTTACTTTTTAATATTGTGGTACATATACATAACATAAAACTTACCCTTTTAGTCATTTTTTAAGTGTACAATGAAGTGGCATTAAGTATAAATATTGTGTGACCATCACCCCTATGCATTTCCAGAACTCTTTTTTATCGTCTCAAACAGAAAATCTATATCTATTAAATAATAACTCCCCATTTCTCTCTGTCCTTCAGCCTCTGGTAAACTTTATTTTTATTTCACCTTCTGTTTCTAAGAATTTGGCTATTCTAGGTACCTCATACATGTGGAATCATATATTTTTTTCTTTTGTGTCTGGCTTATTTTACTTAGCACAGTGTTTTCAAAGTTCATCCTTGATATACCACATGTCAGAATTTCATTCCTTTTTAAGGCTCAATAATATATACATGTATTTTTAATTTGACTATTGTAAATAATGCCGCTATGAACATTAGTGTACAAATTCCTGTTCAAGTTCCTGTTTTTAATTATTTTGGTTATAGAGCCAGATGTGGGAGTAAAATGTTGCTGAACAAATAGCTATATTTTGTATTATAGTAATACAGAATATTTGTTTCATTCAAAATGTCCACTGTTAAGAGAGTATAATTCTCACTGCATACAAAATTATATTCATTTAATTAATTTGCTTTTGTTTATTGAATATGTGCTACTCGGCTAAGCATGTTGCATCCATTATATCTTAAATATTGGCAGATAGTAAGTACAAATGAAATGGTAGTGATTGATATTCATTATCGTTATCTCATTGAATCCTTACAATAACCCCTGAAGAAAGAGTGTAAATATTTTTATGCTAAATTTATTAAATGAAAAAATTTGGTCTCAGACAGGTTAATAGCTTGCCTAAGATCATTCATCTCCACAGTACAAGAGTCTAGTTGGCAACTAGAACTGTTTCCTCAAAGAGTATGCTCTGAGTTCTTATCCTTTCTTATATTTAGAGAACTATTAGACCTTTGCCTCATATTTAGGGACCTCATATTTACCTTTCAAAATGTATTTACTTATTTTAAAGTGTGAAATTCCCTAAGAGGAATTTATTACAACATATTTATATATCTGATCAAAATATCAGTCAAGTAAGTTATTGTATTATAAGCATTTTGACAGTCATAACAACAACTTTTTCCTTATTTGTCCTCAAATCATGACAGAATATGGAATGTAGGGCTTGCCTAAGATATGAATAATTTTTTTATGCATGTGGGAACTGGAAACAAATTAATTTTCTACCCTAGATTTTTTCACTTAATAAAAATGATAACATTTTAGAGTTTTTAGGCCATTTTCTAGAAATATCTTATTAGAACAAGCAGGAAGTTATTTTAAAGTACTTTATCATTTTTTTCAGAAACAGAAAGCATATTTATTGGATAGTTAATTGAGTTTACACATTAGAAACTTTATTTTAAGTCAAAGTAAATAGGAAAAATAATATAACTTTGCTTTTAGCATAATTATTTAAAACTCATTGGCCTATACTTATTTTAGGAGAAAAATATATCACAAAGTTTAATAAAATAAATAGTTTTGGTTTATTTTTGTTCTGTGCCTAGTCTGCTAATAGATTTATGGGCAAGTGATCGTGGACAAAAAGCCAGTTTAACAAGATAATCTTTTTAAGAAATGTTTGTCTACACCACAAAAGTTAAAATTGTATTAAGAAACAATATGCAAAATATTTAAATGGTAGTTACATTTTTATTCTATTGTCTTTTACATTTTTGTAAGAGATATTCTATAAATTTTATTGAATTCGGGGTACAATTTTTGGTCAGGTTGCTACTTTTTGTTAACAGTTTGTTTCTTAATGAAATTTTCTTGTTACATTATTTATTCTTTTTTTTTAAGCTATTATATCTCTACCTGACTGTGATTTGGCTGTATAAAACAGGAATAAAGTTAAAATATAGCTGAGATTCTCTAAGAACTCATGAGAATCTTTAAGTTATGAGTAACACATATTGCAATAATTTAATGATATTTATTAACTGTATATAATCCCAATTGAAACACTAAGCTTCTCATCACAGCTTCACTTAAAATTGATAAGCATACCTGGCTTACATGTCTATACTTCTCATTCCAGGCTGATGATTTGGAACAGTATTTTCTAAAACAAACTTTTAAAAGTTTGTCTCTGCAGATGTTTGGTCACAAAGTATGGTGACTTCCCCAGAATTATATTTACTTAAAGTGTGGCAACAAATATCACTACATAGATTACTCTGAGAAAGCCTGCAGTAGAGAAATATGATTAATGTATTCACTCAAAATATTTGAACCTGTTGTTTAGAAATTATGTTATACATGATGAAGTCTTTTAATCTTTATGGAGTCTAGCCTGGCAATTGATGGAAAAACAGAAAGCAACAAAAATGTCTTTAGATTTCATATTGGTACATATAAACATTTGCTTGAATATATTGTAACCTGCACTAAACTTTAGTTTGAAGAGTATTTAGTCCCTGGAAAGATTTCATTCAATTGACAATGTTTCTGAATTAACTTTTTTGACTGTTATCTGTCGAGCATATTAAACAAATGAAGGACTTGGTGATGAAAAATTAGTTATAGGTCACTGAATTCAGTACTAAATATATTATGTAATTCAGAAAGGATGAATTTTTGTACTAGAATGAAAATTTAAGAAATTGCCTCTACTATATAAATACCTACTTTTTTATATTCTCAGTAGAAATTAGGTAAAATTTAAACCAGCAGTATTTTATAAAATTAGATTATTAATTTAGTATCTAATATTTATTTTTAAAATGAACTTGGTTTATTCTTATAACAAACTTGTGTATTGTGAAAGAGTCTTCATAAGAAAAGGAATTATATGTAATAATGTCACAATCAGATGAAGGGAAGATTTCATCTTAAAGTTGTTCAGTCACTGTGTTATAACTTCCTACAAAAAAGAGTAGGTGCGCCAACAGTTATTTAGATTTTTATGGTTTTTTATATAACAATATGTCAGAAAAAGCTCATTTTATTTAAAAAGTAAGAGATATTTGTATTACATATAAGGATCATCTAAAATCAGAAATTTTTTTGTAGCTACCTGTAATCCATTGATTGAATGGCAAAGTATACTATCTCCTTCACCTTAATGCCCAAATACTAAACTTTGCTAGTAAGGTGCCCTGTATCTTTCAGGTCTATTAGAACAAAAAGAGGTCACCTGGTTACCTAACACTATTTTGAGAATTCATTTAATGTTCATGCCTCTGATAGAGTCAATGTCTGCTTGAGTCCCAACATGCAACTAACGATAGAATAAAAATCAACACTCATTTTTATGTGGATTTATATGTCCCTTAGACAGTAATTACTTCCAGGTGCTATCACTGACATTCAGTGAGCTAAATATTCCTTCTACCAACATTCATTTTTCTAACACTTTCTCTCCACTATACTCTAAATGTCTAGTTATTTAAGAAGGTTATTCCGACATTTATGGAGGTCTAATAACAACTTGCATGAAATCTAAACAAATGGACAAGAGAAAGACATATATAAAACAAAGTATAAAATTTATTATTGTATTTATTACTTTACTACTACGTGTGAGAAGGTACTTTGCTTAAGAGCCAAATAAGCTCCCTAAGTAAATCTCAAATTTAGTTAGGATAATACTTAAGTCCTGGAACTAGTCCTAAATAATACTTAAGGATTGGAAGTACCAAAGAGAATTTGTGCTATCTGCAGGCATCTAGTTCTCAGAGGAAAAAGGGGATGAGATAATTTAAGCAGAGAATGATTAATTTGCTTATTTCTGATTGACCAATCAGATAAATCACACTCTTTCCTTTGGGCAGAACAATTCAGTTTCCTCAATGTGGAAGGACACATGAAAAGCATGGATGAAGTGTTCTCTCCTAACAGTGTTACTTGAATGATATTCAAGAGGGCAACTGTCATGTCATTGAACTTACTTCAACTTTTGAATCAAGGGACTTTGGTAAGAGTTTGTTTGTACCATTCTGATACTGTTTTGACTTCACAATGTCAAAACTATCCAAGCTCAAGTTTTCTCATTTGCAAGTTAATAATGATAATGCCTAACTTTCAAAGTTATTTTAAGGGTTAAAACACATAATGCATGTAAAAATATACAAAACTGTGGAAATATAAAATATGATTACCATATTATTAAATGGTAGACGCAACCAAGAGTTATTGAGCACTGTGCTAAGCCTTGAAAATATAAAGATGAATAAGACATTATCTCTGACTTTAAGTCTCACGTAAAAAATAAAAACATAAACAGATCATTTCAAGAGAAGGGCAGTAACGAGAAATGGCTTGAGTGCTTATGGGTAAATCTCATTCATTGAAAGCTAATGGGAATATTTAAGTTACTTACAAATTTTAATACAGATCACATGAATCCATAGAACAAATAGCAACTAAACTTTATGTCCATGGCTTTCTTTCTGTACTTACTTTGCTCCTCTAACCAACATTTATATGCACATAAATTCTACGAAACTAAACATTGTATTATAGAAGTCATGCCATGTAGTGAAAACATTGGATTTATCAATATTAGCCTGTATATTGTAAAAAACCAAGGAGCATGTCACAAAATCAGCAAGCTTATAGAATCCAGAACTGACATCTAAGATGAAAGCCAAAGCCAAGAGAATGTGCTCAATAAAATAAGAGCTTTGAAAATGCAAAAAAACATAATCTGTGCAGTAGTTTGGGGTCAAAACCAAACAGGAACTAAAAATCAAGAAAATATACAGGAATCACAGACTTACACAGAAAAGGGTTAAGTCCTTGAACTGAGACAGTCTAATCCTTCCCACTTCCTAAAAGGAGAGCTGCCTTATTCAAGCGGCTTGAAGTATTAGCTGAAAGTACTGTTAAACCTATGTTTTTTCAAAATTCTGCCATTCTTAAAAATTGCAATAAAAAATACAGAGTGTAAAATTTACTATTTTAACCATTTTTAATGTACAATTCCATGACATTAAGTACATTCAAAATGTTGTACAACCATCGCTGCTATTAATTTTCAGAACTTTCCCATCATCTCGAACAGAAACTCTGTACACATTAAACAATAACTCCTCATTCTTCCCTTGCCCATCTTCTGGTTACTTTAATTCTACATTCTATGTCTATGATTTTGCCTATTCTAGATACCTAATATAATGGAATCGTAGAATATTTCTTGTTTTGTTTTTTACTTATTTCACATAGCATAATGTTTTCGATATTCATCCATGTTGTAACATGTATCAGAATTTCATTCTTTCTTAAGACTAAATAACATGTATATTTCACTTTTTCTTTTTTATTGCATTCATCTGTTGATAGATATTTGAATTGTTTCCACCTCTTGGCTGTTCTAAATAATGCTGCTTTGATCACATGTTCATATTGTGATTAATGCTGCCATGAACATTGGAACATCTGTTGAGTTCCTGAATCCCACTTTTATGGTTATTTGCTCAGAAGTGTAATTGCTAGTATATGGCAAGTTTGTTTAATGTTTGAGGAACCACCATACTGTTTTTCACGAGGAATGCATGAGGATTTCAATTTCTCTGCATTTTCACCAACAGTTGTTTTCTTCTTTTTCTCTTTTTTTGTTTGTTTGTTTTTAATTACAGTCATTATAATGTGTGTGAAGTGGTATCTCATTATGGTTTTAATTTGCAGTTCTCTAATGACTAACAATACTGAGGATATTTTTATGTGCTTATTGGTCATTTGTATGTCTTTGGAGAAATATCTATTCAAATTCTTTGCCTATGTTTTAAAACTTAAATATAGTTGGTATGCAATATCATATTAGTTATATTAGTTTCAGGCGTACAATATGGTTTGACATTTTTATACTTTATAATGTGATCATGTCATGCTTATTTTTTGAGTTGGGTTGCTTGGTTATTTTATAGTTTAGTTATAGGAGTTTTAAACATATTCTGAATATTAATGTTTTGTCAGATATATTTTTTGCAGCTATTTTCTCTAATTCTGTGTGTTGTCTTCTCACTCTCTTGATAGTGTTCTTCAATACACAAATGTTTCCATTTTGATGAAGTCCAAATTATCTGTTTTGTTGTTATTGTTGTTGCCTGTGATTTTGGTACCATACCCAGGAAATCATTGCCAGCCTACTTTTAAAACAAACTAATTAATTAATTGAAAACTGGAAGAATACTAAATTAGCTTTTGCAATATTATTATTTTATCTTCAATTTATTAATTAAAATAAGAAAATGAAATGGAGAATTATTACTGAGACTTAGCTAAATACATATTTTTTATTTCATGTAGATTGTTACTAAAACTAAAGTGCTAATAAAGAATACACCTAAAAATATTGTCACTGTGCTATCCCAAATAAAAAATAAACTTTGTCCATTGCAAACTTAAGAAAAAATATTGTCATGACATTCATGAAATGCTATAGTGCCTGCTTTGTTTGTAGTGATCCATGAAACAGGCTGATTTTATTAATGATGGGGAAAATAGGTAAATATTTTGTCTTCTCAGATCTCAGTGTAATTTACAGGTTAATTGTGCTTCACAAATACAAAGTAGTTAGATTGTAGAGTTGCTTTCTCTATATTGCTATTGATCTAAATCCACATGAAGAAAAAGGCATTAATTTGAGGGCAAAGAGGTGTTAGAAATGATTTATAGATTTCGTGGAGTGTCAGGAAACGAACATCACTATCCAGCATCTTTTTTTAAATACTAAGGATGAAATTCTGAAGAAACTAAGCTGCAAAATGGAAGCAAATATTTCACAGAAGGAAATATTGACATAAAACCAATATATCTTGTTTTTAAATGAATCATAGAGATGAATCATGGAGATTATTCAATACCACTGCAATGAGGAAGATAGTCTCACCAAAGCTGTCTTCCAAGGGTATTAAAGCCTCCTTTTGTGCATTAAAAGAACTCTAAGTTTCTGAAGCAAGAACATGAAATAAGCTGGACTCACCCTCATAAACAGAATGTGAAAGTCACCTATCCGTTATAGATGAATGACCTCCATATTTACACACCCAAATGTACCTGCTTAGAAAGCTGTCTGGATAGTGTACCACACTGCCCTTCTTTGACAGAATTTGTATTATGAGGGCTAGAAGCCACCAATAAAAAACAAATAAGTTCAAATAGGAGACATGGGGAAAGAATTTAGATTTTATAAGTCCTTACCAACAAAAATACAGCACATGACAAGGACTAATGTTTCAATATGAAAGAAAATTTTGGCTGTTGTTGTTAGTTGTCATAATAAAAGTAGATATCTGATGCAATGATAGACACAGGAAATGAATTTAAAAGGTGGGATTTGGATGGTAAGGGAAGCATGGGCACCTTTTATGCATTAAAAAAAAGCATCAATTTTTGTTTACGTACATAGTCTGACAACACAAAAGTAAATGTTTAGTGGTACTCCCTCTTTGATCCTTGAATGTATGTGATATCAATAAAAAAATTATATTACAACAAATATACATGAAACTTTGTTATTTATTTCTGCAACCTTATTGAGAGTTGCTCCTTAGATGAAGAGCAAACTATTTCTTTCAATATTTTATTTCTCCAAAAATATTTCTCTCATTCTCTATCAATGAAGAGGATCCTAGAAGGTTATCCCAGTCCAGCCTACTGCTGCCTTTTTCAGATACATCTAAAAGTTCGCTAAAGTACTAAGCAGGCTTTTCCTGAAAGTATCAATATCAAGCATATTCCTCTCACAGAGTTTTTATGCAAGAGAATATTTTTCTCAACACCTTGGCATGGTTGTGGGTTTTATCTTACTCAGAATAACATCTAGTCCCAGTCATACTCTGAATTTCAGCAGGGCAGAGCAGTAGACGGATGATATATGAGGATGGTGATTATTTGTAATTGCTCAGTTAAGAAACAGAAAAAAGAAATACATTTCCAGTACTCAAAAATAAAACTTTCTTAACTTAAAGTGATTTTATATTTTGAAGTTGTTTTTTCTGTATAAATATAACTTTCTATTGGCTCATCGAATTTCATTTTCTATACTAATTCTGAAATTTAGGTAGATTCCTGAGTACTAACTTTAAGTGCGAAAGAAAGAAAGAAAAGAAAAAAAGAAAAAGAAAGAAAGAAAGAAAGAAAGAAAGAAAGAAAGAAAGAAGAAAGAAAGAAAGAAAGAAAGAAAGAAAGAAAGAAAGAAAGAAAGAAAGAAAGAGAAAGAAAGAAAGAAAGAAGGAAGGAAGGAAGGAAGGAAGGAAGGAAGGAAGGAAGGAAGGAAGGAAGGAAGGAAGGAATGAAGGAAGGAAGGAAAAAGAAACAAACAAATAGCTAAAAAGGAAATAAAATCATAGTTTAAATTTTAAAAAATAGTAATATTTAAGGAGACAAATGAAAATTCCCCAGGAGACATCCTATATATGGTACAAAAATATAAAATCAGTGCCATATACTGTGCTAAAATGAGTTCAGTATAGTTAAGGTCAATACCACATACATTGTTCCATTCTTCTGATCTGTATTATCTCTGGGCCTAGAAAACAGGACCAGTATCAACTATATGTGATCCAAGCAATAATCTACTAAGAGGGGAGGGGTGGGGGTGAGATAAGCCAAGGGGTTTATCAAAGTGTTGGAACAAATCACTTCAACATTGCCATTATCTGAAGGAGCAGGACAAGGGTTAATCTACTGCACTGATGACTAATATTCAGCTGTGCAGGCATCAAATAACTCTGTACAGTAATGTTAAAGGTCTTCCTGACTCAAAGGCATATTTGTCCTGAAAGAGTTAGCATTTATTTGGTGGAGGGTAGAGGGTTTGCTTGTTGACCAGGCTGAGGTCACAGGGTGAGATCAGGTATTTGGAAAGAATGCACATCTTGTTTTTATTATCAAAAAGGTATATATATATAAAAAAAAGCTTTAAACAAGCATGAAGACCTGAAAACAGATAGCTAGTTTGACTCAGACTCTTACTACCAACATATTTTCCCTTACCCATTCATTTTCAAAATGAAACAAAATCTTTGAACTATTTTAGGAAGTCTAATCATGCTTTGCTCGATTACAATATTTTTGTCTTTACCCTGTGGCCAGAGGGATGGTTGGGCCAGAGTGTGGGTTAAGTCTTTCTTTCCCCCATCTTTGGAAGTCACCCAAATTGGTTTGTCGGTTGCCAGTTCATGGCCCTTACTCTAATAATGTGGTGGTCACAGCTGATTCTCATGTCACATATGAAGTCTATGACAAACTGGAAAATCATTTAGTGTCTTAGGAAACAGATTAAATTTATAAAGGCATTAATCATTGCCTTGACATTGACTTATATTTTGGTGTTTAGCATGACACTTTGTCAGTTAAAAACAGAAATTGAAAATGTTGACGCTTTTTATGTAAAGTTCTTTGGTGCATAATATACTCTGTGAAGTAGTTTTAAAGACAGATATTTCACTATTAATGGTCTTGATTCTCTGATGATCTACATTACTAATCTACTTTATAGAGGAAATGTTCATATCTATTAAACAGAGGCACTCTTTAGGAATAACGCTACTAAAAAGGAAATTATTTCTTTCAAAAGATCAGTTAATAGTCTGGGGTATATAAAATGCTATACTTCTCAATCAGTGTTGAATATTTTATTTCTGTTGGACTTGCAAAAGATAGTCTCTTTGGAATTTTAGTTTTGGTATTTAATATTCATGTCCAAAAGAAATTCTCTCTATATATTAAATATGGATATCATTTTTGAAGGTATTTTGAATATAGAAGTAAAAATGACATAAAAAATTTAGTATGTCAAAATAAAATATATCTACTATCAAGTATTTATTTTTTTCACTAATTTAACGTATTTTTAATGTCTATCAAATTCCAGACACTATTCTGAGTCTGGAATCTATAATAGTAAAAAAGAAAAAGAAAAAAAAAAAGAAACATTGAAGTCCATTCCCCATGAGGAGACAACAATAAGAAAGATATGTAAAATATATAGTGTGTTAGTTAGATCATGGTAAATGCTAAGAAAAATAGGCAAAAGAGTAAGGAAAGAGCATGTGTATGGGGGAGGTTCTCAGGGACTGGTAGTAATTCAAAGAGGGCATATGGGAAGTCCTTACTGAAAAGGTGAGCTTTAAATAAAAACCTAGAGGAGGTGAATGAGAAAGGCTCATTACTTCTAGAGGAGAGCATTCCAGCCCAAGGACACTCCAAGGACCAGTGCCCTGAGGCAGATTATACCTGGCATCAGTTTGGTAGAGCAGAGTGAGCTAAGAGGCTAGGATAAGAGGCAGGTGGATGAACTCAGAGAGGTGGGAGGGTCCAGATATGGCAGACCTTGTTCATAATTAGGGAATCATTACAAGGTTTAAAGCAGAAGAGTGATATTACCTGATCTACATTTTAACATGATTGCTTTTTATGCTCTGTTGTAAATAAACAGTCAAAGACAGAGCATGGAAATCAGTTAAGAGATTATAATAATTAATGATTTATTTTTAAAAGGTAAGATTTACAGACATAAAAATAATAGAAAATATGGAAAAGAGGATGATATTATGCTGCTATGTGATCATCATTTTAGTCATCTTTAACTGATTGTCCAGCACTACCAAAGTGGTTTTACACTATTTATTCTTTCCCTAAGCCTGCAACTTCTATTATACTTCACTCTATAGTAAAGAGGGGAAAAAAATGCCTTGGTTTTCATGAAAAATGTTCTTTCAATTATTCTTTCAATAAAAATTTATTGATCATCAAATATGTACCAGGTATAGTCACTAGAAATATAAAGATGAATAACAATATTTTTCTTTAAATCTTTACAGTCTCATGAGAAAAAAAAAAAAACAGAAATATAAAAATAAATATGTAACACAATTTAGAAGCATAGTTCAGAGATATGTCCAAGGGCATTATTAAAATACAGAGTAAGTATATTCAGAGTAAAAATACATATTTTAGCCTAGGAAATCAGAAAAAGTTTCTGAATATTGTTTCAAGTAGACTTCACTCTTCTTAAACTCATCCTCACACCCTTTGACATAGGGAAGCTGTGGTCAAAGACATGTGGAAGTTGATCAGAAGAGAATTTTAGCCACTTCATTCCGAACCTCTGTCTCAGGAACATGCAAACATAACATTATACATTTATTTAACACAATTATCAAACACTATGTTCTGAGAACCAGACAAACTCTAGAATTCAAATAAGAAAAAGCACAGTTCCTGCTCTCAAGGATCTTATTGTCTGATGAGGAAGATAAAAAAAGATAATCCAGAAATGTCAAGAGTATATTTGAGGATAATACATGCGATACACTAAGAGTACAGAGAAGGGACTTCTAACCAAGATTAGAAATATCAGAGAGATGCTTCTGAATATTGTATGTGATGATTTAAAACAAAATTGAGAGCTAGCCAGAAGAAGGTGGTAGTGGTGTTTGTGTGTGTCTGTTTGGCGGTGCATGTAATGAAGTGTAGTAGAGTCAAATGAGAGGATGAAGAAAGATGATAAAGACGTTTTAAGGCTGAATAAGCAACAAATACAAAGACTTGGAATTAAGAGAAGGGCTATAAGTAGTTGGTGGGATTATCGGTTGAATGAGGGTGGAAGAGCAAAGACTACTGGAGGAGATATGAACAATGAAGTTACAGAGGCCAACTATAAAGGTCTTCTTTGCCATTCTGAGAAGTTTGGACTTTAGACTTTATTTTGATGGAAAGTCTTTAAAGAGTATTAATCAAGAAATGATATGTTTAGATTTGCATTTTAAAAATCAAATTAGCTAATTGCAAACTGATGTGAGAGAGACTAGTTAGGTGTGGCAGAAATGCATGCGAGCAGCGATAGTGGCCTTAACTAAGGTAATTGGAATAGGAATGGAAACCAACAAATTTATTAAAGAAAGACTAAATGGAAATATAATATTCAGAGAAAATACATTAAAAAGAGAATTATTCACTTTTGGTAATCATTTGAGTATAGGATATCAAGAAGTATGAATCTTTAGAGTAATATCAGGGCTTTTGAGCTGGGCAAATGAGTACAGTACATCAACCTTTGAAATCAGGGGCGTACTTGGAGAATGAAGTGAAGGGATGGCAATTTTTATTTCAGCTATATTTAGTATGAAATACCTGAGAGAAAAGCAGAGACCTCTCCTAGTAAGTCATATATCTGGAGCTGAGATGAAGAAATGACATGGGGTAGAAAATTAGATCTTGAATCAAGTCAGGTATCTTTATACTTTCTACCTTGGAGTGTGCTCCCTTCTTACTCAGGTACTCCCACAGAGCATGAAAGCAACTTTTAACCTATTTTGTTTAATTTTATTTTCAATTTTGTTTCCATTATACTAGAGCAGGTTTTCTCAGCAACAACATTATTCACATTCTTTGCTGTGGTAGTGGGATGTTTTATGCAATGCATGATGTTTAGCAGCATTTCTGACCCTAACAGAGATTCTGGTAGCATGACTTAAGTGCCAATCTTGTTTTCATGGTTGTAGTAGTGATTGATTCAATTTATGTACTAAGAAGTAATTTATCTGGAGGGATAAAATAAGAACTTACTGATTCGGAATGAGATTCTGCAATAAAAATATTTTTCTCTGAAATTATTTGAGGATATTCTTTTTGATTATATTGGTTTGCAGGATACAAGACAGAAAATTTAAAATCAAGATCCTTGGAAACTTTTTACTGAGAACAAAAGCACTACAAATCAATTAATTTATGTCAGCATTTTATAAACCATAATAAACCAAACATCATTTTTAAGAGGTTTAAAAATTAATTGCATTTCTTTGAAAAATTAGAGTGGCTGCTTAACTAATTAATAAATTAAAATATCTTTCTAAATCAAAGGTAATAAGATGATACTTTACAATTCATCATACTAATGGCAAATAATTTTTATAATCACAAACTGCTCCTTTAAAGATTAAATACATAATAAAAATTATTTTTTTAAGTTTGTGCTTAAAATTTAGTCCCTACAAAAATTGCTTAAATTTTTTTTGAATAAACAATTTGAGGTGAAAATGCAAACCTTGATATTATATATGACATATTAAAATCTTATTTATTTTTAATGCATCATTTTCTTTTAATATAAGGAAGACTTTAGTGCGTACCAAAAAATGCAAAGGCCATATTTGAAAATGTAAAGAACATCTTTTAAAATTATAGTTTAAAGAATCCCAAAGTCAACACAAATACCACATATAGAACCCCCAATGATTTTTTCTCTTGTATTTTACCTTCAAACCTCATTTATTATTTTAAGTAACTTTTATAGAAAACTATTCCTTTGCATTACTTACAATTTCTATGAAGATTTTTTTAGTTTTTTTAATAACTTGAAAATGATACTTTCATTAGAAATGCTGAAATTAATTCAAGAAAATTTTTAACTCTGGAGAATAAATATATTATTCAAAATATGCATACTTCAACAATATGGAGATGATAAGGGAAGTAAGGCAAAAAGTTAAGCATATAAGAGGATTGTAAAATGTGCTCCCTTTGTCCTCTGTTCCTGACTCTGCCAACATTCCTGGAATAAGGGCAGGTAAGACTCTCAAAGGTACAAAGAGTCCCTTCCCTGACAACAGTGATGCTACTTTTAAGGCCCACTCCTATCCCTGCTGAGTTATTTCACTTCTTGACCAGATTCCTGACACCTCAGTGTTAGAAATCTATTACTATAATATAGGGAGGAAAGCTGCTTATCATCTCAAATACTTGGAAATCTAAACTTCTGTCATGTGCTACAACCCTTCCCACTGAAATAAGTTAGTTTCCTAAAAGTTATTTTACAACTTTGTAAATTTTCTTGTTATGAGCTACACATAACTTGTTTGTCTATGTGATTTAGAATAAATGAAGCTCAGATGATTCAGTTCTTTTAAAATTTATCTCCAATTTCAAATATCTATATTAGTTATAGGTTAAACA
>CM053513.1:55733615-55847331 GCA_028627145.1 Eidolon dupreanum
GATATGATGAGAAGTAAATGAGTCATGGGTTCACCATTGGCTTATAGTCTAGTGAGAGAGTTTTCTCTGGTTGGTAAAAGAAAACAAATTTAAAGATTTGAAGCATGAAAATGATTCAAACCTGCCGTTGCTGGCCTGAAGGAGGGGGAAGCCTTGTGTCAAGGAAATAGAGACCTATTTCCTATGACTGCAAGAACCGAATTCTGCCAACCACCAGAAAAAAACTTGGAAGCTGATTTCTGCTCCAGAACCTCCAGATAAGAACCCAACCTGACTAACACTTTGATTTCAGGCCTGTGATATTTAGCAGAGAACTAAATACACCTTGCAAGAATTCTGACATACAGAACTGTGATCCACTAAATTTGTGTTTATTCTAAGCTACTATGTTTGTGGTAATTTTTTTTTTGCAGTAGAAAACCAATACAGCTGTTCTCTGCTCCACATTGCTGACTAGAGTAGATAGATCTGAAACTGGAGAATGTACTTGCAAGATGGCTCACTTACATGGCTGACAAATTGGTGCTGATTGCATGTGGAGTCTGTCACATGATGCTGAGGGCTGGGGGCATCAGTTCCTCTCCATGTGGGCCTTTACCCTATATTAAGTGGCTAGGTTCCAAAAGCAATTATCCCAAGAGAACAAGGAAAAAAGTCAATGCCAATTTTATGACCTAGCCTAGGAAATTACATAATATAATTCGTACCATATTCTGTTGGTGGAGTCAGTCATAAAAGTCTGCTCAGGTTCAAGCAGAAGAGACATAATCCTTACCATTCAGTCAGAAAGGTTTCAACATCTCATTGTAAGAAGTTAATATGTGATAGGGTATTTTGTGACAGCCATATTTGAAACATACGATTTAATTATATGGTGATTTAAAGACTAACTCCTATCACAAAACTCATTTTGTTTGTTAAAATGTTAACAGTTGAAAGAAAAGTTGCAAGTGGTGACAGTGCAAAAAAAAATATTGTTACACCCAATGGCAAATTAGGGATGAGAATGGTTTGGATGTATAATGCACATGCATGTAATAAAGCCCATGATGGCAGATGTCAAAAACACTTGCTAACTTTAATATTAGCTTAAATTTCTAGAAAACTTCCAAGATATTGAAAATGGAGAATAATATTAAAATTAAGAGCTATTTGAATGTAAATGTGTTATTTTAACAGTAATTAATAAGCCCTTAACTTGAATTACATCACTATTGTTTTCTTGAGCACTTGTTCAACATATAGAAATTAATATATAACAATATATAGCATTAACAATAGTTATATTTCATACATCATATATTTTGGTTTGTAAGGTATGTAAATGCTAAGAAACCAGAGAAACTATTATTCATCCAGATATAAAATATAAGCAATTTTTCCATTACAGCATTAAGTATCTCATTTAGGTTTACTTTTTCCAGAAAGTGAATAAAATTCAATATTGTTTTTATTTATAGAATATAATGGTGCGTATAAAGCAATAACATTAGTCCTTAGCAGATCAAGACTGCATAAAAATATCCAAATTATTCCTCTTCATCTCCTACATTTGGATAATTAAAAATAATTGAATCTCATTACTGAGCAAACCAGAAATATGAAAAGCACACTTCCATTTATAATAGCATATGCATACAGTACTAAAGTTAAAATTTTAGTCAAATAATGTATAGATTTCTCACAATAAAAATAACTTCCATTTCACATAACTTCATAAGTCTAGAATTTCACAATATGAGAGAAATTTTATATAAATGACAAAAACTAGGAAATGCATTTTTTACATTTTAATTACAATTCACATGTCTGTGTCTCCTGCTGTGATGTTTTGTTAAAAAGAGATCTCATTTGTGAAACTGCCAGTGTAGAAACTGACAGATGGTAAGACCAGTTTCCAACCTGCTTAAGTACTGGTTTAATATGGTTTAGATTATTTTATTAGCATTGTCTATTTTTACTATATATTTAAGTAGTATAAGAGTACATTTACAGTTATATTTCTTGCATTCTTATAATTAGATCTATTTATATAATTTATACATAGATTTATTGTTATAGTTGTAGATTTTACCAATATACTATTCTTAGAGATGATTTAACTAATTTCTCTAAAAATATGTGTCAAGTTCTATTTATTTTAATGAAATGTCCACAAACACATAAATGCCTCGGGACAATCATTGAACAACTCAAAAGCCCAACTTAAAAAAAAAAATCACTTTAATCGATGTAACCCATAGACATCAACAAATGAACCAATTAATTGGGTTGGAAATATTTTGAACATTGTAATTAGAAAAAAATAAGTATTTAAACCCCAAAATTACCTCATGTGAAAGTAAGAAATCTTGAGGTAATTTTCCAAGGACCTCATTAATCATATTTGGAAATAGAAACAAAAATGAGGAAATTATACAAGACTTTACTGGTGAAGCTGCTTATAAAGATTCCTTTGTTTTTTTTGTTGATAAACATTATTTTTAATACAGTTTGCTTTCCTTAAAAATAGGCAAAAATCCAGTGAACATTGATGTTGGTTTAATTCTCACCATCACCCCAACTTTTCTGACTCTCTAACCTAGATAGTTTTTCCTGGAAATTCAGGTTTACCTCAGTTGCTGGGTAAACAATGCCTCTCCATACCCTCTGCTTTTCATTCTCTCAGCTCATTAAATGGGTTTAGAACTAGATTACGTTGTAAACCTGGGACATGGTACCCCAGTGGCAAGGACAGTGGCATACATTCATCTTAATAGTCTTGATACAACATCTGCCCCCATGGGATGAATCCTTGGTATCTGTGTAGTTCCTAGATCAAAGACAGCTGATGCAGTATTTTCACTCATTCATCTGGGCTTAGCTTCTGCCAAGGATTCGTGTCTGAAATCCTGGTCAGTTGACCTGCCTAGCCTTTTAGTTTCCTCCATAGAGCAAGAACATGAATAGATCCTGCTGTTCCACAACCCAGTATAATTTCTCCTGAAAAAAAAAAAAAGACAATTTACCAAGTATAGTCACCACTACGTTTTCTGAAAAATAATTCTGTCTAAATTTTCATCAACTGCATCTTGTCTACCGGTGGGTTACCCCCAAATAATGCCATATTGAATTTTTCCTGTGCTCTCTGGACCTTGAACTGCAGCTCAGTCAATCCCTCCATATCCTAGTCCACACTCTCTCATCAGTCGTTTGTATTGAACCAAGTGCATGTTTCAGCCTCAATCTCTAATAAAGGCTCCTGCTGCACTAAGGTGCCCATGATGCCACTTTCATGTTACAACAGTTGTTATAAAAAGATGATTTATCTTTTAGTAATATGGAAGAAATCCAGAATGCTAATAATATATATGCATATATGTATGTATATATATATATATATATATAGTATTAAAACTACAAGTATATAAACATAGATAGATAGATAGATAGATAGATAGATAGATAGATGATAGATAGATAGATTATTTCTTTTATACTGTTAGGCTTAAGCAAAGGGGAGAAGTGGCCTTCATCTAACTTTCTTCATAATAATTGGATAATCATTATTACCCAATAATTAGGGTATGAAGTAAATCAAAAACTGATAAAATAGGACAGAAAAAAAGAAGTGTAACTTTTAAATTCATTTTATGATACTTCATCTACAAATATTGTTTGCAAATGTTTTAAAGTTAACTCACTTTCTAAAACATCTTATAAATTTCATTATAGTAATAGGGTTGGAAAGAAAAAAATTATCTCCCTAACCTTCCCTGGGCACTAATTTTACTTTTTTAGGTACCACTACTGAAGAATTTCTAATTTGGTTCATCACTTCATTGGGAATTCAGTGCACATAAGGGGCACATGTATAATTGGCAACCTAATTTTTCTGCTTTCATCAAATGGTGTAACGCCAAATCTTCATTGAACTTGCCAGTTAAATGCACTTGGGAACCAGAGAGCAGCAAGCGTTAAGAGATGAAAATGAACAAACTGGAAAGAGTCATTAACTTTCTGTTTTCCTATCACAACAAAAATTGTATTATTGAAAGTGTAACAACGTGGGAAATTCTACTTGAAACATTAAACAATCTCAAAAGAGAATAATTTATTTACTTAACTTTTAAAATGTTGTTTTGTTATGTATAAATGGGGTTTCTCCAGATAGTTTTCAACAAAAAAACACAAAATAGTTAAAATGAATCAATGTTTTTGAAGTGTGTTTAGGTTATATATATTCATATGTCTTTTTGGTCTAGTGTATATGAATTCTAAACTTTATTTGGCAAGCAAAATTGTTAGAAAATTAAGTGAGACATGTTGGCTTTATTTAATACCTTAATGAATAAAAGCAATTGGCAGATTGTCATGGTTCTCAATAATTATGAATGCAATTGAGAGTGTGAAAATTACAATCAGTTGTGGTTACCAAAAATGCCCTTCAAATAGCTGGTCTAACGTATAATTTTGAAGTATGCAACATAGAGTCATTATTATATCATCATTATTGTTGACAATTAATAGAGAACTGGAAAAATAAAAACACCCAAAACTTGCCCAATATGACTGAGCATCATCCTTATACAAGGACAAAACCTGTAAAAATATCTATTTGTAATTCTTAAATAAACCGCATATTTATTGGGAAAGAGCAAATGTTCAGATCAGGAATATCTCTTTTATAAGTTTCTTTTGCTGTGATAGCGGGATTCTTTCGTAAGGGCTTTGGAAAAGTTTCCTAATATTTTTCATCTATAAGGCTAAGTAGTTAGGACTTTTTAAATCCTTGCCTAACTCTCAGAAATGAACATTTTATAAACCTCTCTTGCAATGGAAAAATGAAGACAGTAGAAGGAAAATGACAAAGAATTTTGAGTTTTAGATCAGCTCGTTTCATGATTATCCAAAGCTCCAAAGAAACTATTAAAACTTTCAACTAAGCCAGGAATTCTGAATGGAAGGTGGTATGAACTAAGTAGAGTAAGGCAGACTTAGGTTGAATTCAACCTTCATCGCTTAATCAGTGTGTGAGCTTAGATTAACTGTCTACTCTTTGCAAACCTGACTTTCTTGATCTTTGAAATTGAAGAAATAATAGCTGTTTTTAAAGTGGGCATACACACCCAACATCTTTTGTTAGTACATCCATTTCCCAATGCTTACTCAAAGAAACTATAAAGTCCTGTATTTATGTTATTGATATATTTGTCCACTTGTCCCAGCTTTGCTGCCCTTTCTTGATTATATGCTTAAGCCAATTTTAAAGGACTTAAATGGACTCTAAACTCTTTGTCTGAGACATAAAAGAATTAGGAGACAGAAAATTAATGTGAAAAACCTGAAAACATAGCCATGGTCATAAGCTACTAAGGAGAGAAGATATAATTACTGAGTTGTTGACCTTGCCACTACCTCAATAGCCTCCTGAATGTTAATTTCCTTTTGTCACATTTATGAAAATAGTTTCCCATAGTTGTCCTCTCATGCTAAATAAAGCAAGGCTGTCCCCATTTAAAAATATACACCAACCACTAATACTCATTCAAAAATTACCCCTTGTTTTTACACCCAATTTATTCACATTACAGAAATCAGATCATAGCCAGTTAGATTATTCAGAACACACACACACACACACACACACACACACACACACGTGCACACAACCTGGGAAAATGTATAAATTGCTTGATTTCTGGAAGCTGTTTCCCAATATAGTAATGCACCAGATTACAAAAATCCTGTAATCTGTGCAGGAGGCTAGTTAGGGTATAAGGAAGGTGATGTAAGGTATACAAACTTAACAGTAGGGATGTGATATCTATCTAGAAATAGTCCTATATGCCAATAGAATGGGTTAAAAAAATGTTTCCTACACACACAGAGTTCAGTGCATTTCATCTACTGTACTGCCTACTGATGACAAAATCTATAGGAGCCGAGATAAAGAAGAGGATGGATGGGAAAGAGTTCAGGTGCCAGTGTTAACCTGAAAGGAAATGAGGCAGTGCAATGGGAAAGAGGATCAAGGGAAAATAAATTAGGTAAGCAACAGCAGCATGCATTAGAAGTCTTCTCCATCTCTAAACTGGCAAATTTTCTCCAAGGAGTCATCAGTCAAATGATGTCAAAATGGTAGCTGGTTCTGTTTGTAATTCCCATGTTTCCTTATGTGTAGGAACGCAAAGTCCAGTCCAGGTCACAGTCCCAATGCTTCCATTTTCCTACAGAAAAACTGATTGCTGTTAATGGTTCCTGGAAGGTGTGACCTGCTTAGAGGAAAGAAGCCGGGTTTTTTCTTTGCTGGCCTGAAGGGAAGAGATCTGTCAGGTTGTGAATAGGTAGGTGGGTGAGAGGGAAAGGGGAGAAAGAACCTCACAATTTTCTCCCTGAGAGGAGTAAGAGAAGATAACATCGGTGGTTTGGAGCATGTTCAGCATCCTCGCGGGCCTTTCACTAAGCTTCTGTTTTGACCTGTCTCTGCACTTGGACTCGACTTAAACACAAGGATGGGCTAAGGGGTAAGTGAAGTGAGCACGCTCGGACACAGCTTCCCCTAAAATGAAAACTCAGCAGTGGGTGTGCGCACGTTAATGTGTGAGTATGCGTGCGCGGTAACCCGCGGACGCAGTTGGTCTGGCGCCGCCCCAGCCCAACCCCCAACCCCAATCCCTATAAAGGCCGCGCTCGCCACCGCCCTCCGCACAGTCGGGAGCGCAGCCTGCCGAGGAGGTTGCCGCTGGCTCCCCACGCAGTGGCACTCCGCACTCACACACTTGGAAGCGCCTCCCCACGTCCCTCCCCTGCCCTCCTCTTGCTCTCCTTTTCTCGCACCACAAATAGTCGCCGACCAACTGCCAATCCGTGTCTCTCTCTCGCAACAACATGACCGACTGGGAAGCGGTGGCTCAGGCACAGCAGCTCTGCTGGCGCAGGCAGGAGGTGCAGGAGGATTATTAAATAACGCAGCTCGACTCCGCAACTGGGAGTGGAGAGAAGGAGCCCAACAGCCGAGAAGGGGAGGGAGGGCAGAAGAGGGGTCCAGGAAAGACACCCCCGTGCCCCGAAGACATAAACCCCTGATTGCCCAGGAGGAGCCTTAACAAGCGGCGCGGAGCCCTCAAGGTAGTAACGCCCCTGGTGCCCCCGCGCCCGGAGGGTCGCGCGTCGCGTTGCCGCTGCGCTGGGGCCGGCCCCTGGCGGACGCGGGGATGACCGCCCGGCAGGTGACCGCGCCGTGCCCGGGCCGCCCCGGAGCAGCCCCCGCCCAGGCCCGGAGCGCCGGCCGCCGGCCCGGCGTGCGCGGCGCGGAGACTTGGCCTTGCGGGTGGGATAGGAGGGAGGCGGACGGGCTCGCTCGCTGCCGACCCGCGACTCCCGGCGCGCAGCGTGGCCTTTCCCTCTGCGCTCCTGAGCGCTCTGCTGCCCCGGGCCGCGGCCGTCGTTCCAGGGCGATGCGGAGCGTGGCGGGCCAAGGACGCAAGAGTTGGCGCAAGCTCCGGGCCGCTCCTCTCCCTCGCCGCCCCTGTCCCGCAGGTAAGGGCGGCGGGACGGCGCTGGCGCCTCGGGCTGCGGGGACCCGGGCAGGGGTGGCGGCGAGGAGGGGGAATGAGGGGGAGGGGGCGGGGAGCCCGGGGCTCCCTGTGGAGCCGCAGTGCCCTAGCCGGGACCGCCTCTTTCCTCCGCCTGCTTGTCCTCTGGCGCTGGCTTCCTGGCTTGGAGGCGAGACCCTCCCCAGCGGCGGCAGGAACAGCTTCGACTTAGTGTGAACAAATTGCTTTGTGGTGGCGTGTCAAGGGCTTCAGGGAGAGGTGTGTGTTCGTTTGTGTGTGTTCGCGCTCCTGACTATATGTTGGTTCACCTGAAATGAAAATCAGTCCTAAACCAAAACCGCAGGTGGCCCCTTGGGCCCTCTCATCTTTTGGCTTTTTTCCCAGGGATTACACGCGGTGCTATCTAGGGGAAGGGGTGCGCGAAAGGGAGACGGAAGGATTTGTGAATGGTGCCTCTGCGCTTGGAGGCTGAGCCTTGCTGATGTAAAGGAGGAGGTATCCGGAGTGAGAAGAAAGGCTATTTATGGCAAAGAGTTGTGAAATTTCTCGGGGTTTCCTTCAGTGTATCTTGAGCTTCTTTCTTCTCCCTCTCTCCCATCTCTCCCATCACCTTTATCAGAATTAGAAGTGATTCTGCTTTCCCCCTTCTCTCGTGGGATTTGGAATATAAAATCAAGTCAGAAAATCACTTGCCTTTTATAGATGGAAAAAAAAAATGCTTCTTAGAAATCTCTTAGAAGAGCTCTTGCCCTTTAATGTTTTTATGTATTTACTCTCCACTCCTCTTAACTCCTCAGGCCATCAATAGGACCCACAAGCCATAAAGTACCTACTTGCTCTCAACAGCGTTCTTTTCTAATATCTTTGCAATTGACTACCTTACGACTGAAATGTAACACATACCCTCATCCGTACCCCTAAGAAATGCTATTAAAAACGATGCACACACATTTTACTGTAATGCTGGTTTTATTAAAAGCTTTAGTGGAGGAAAGAGAAGCAGACACCTAGCTGAGTTTATATTGATTACTACTGATTAAAAACTTGCTATTAAGAAAAGACCTAAAATACTGTTAATCTAGGCTACAATAGTTTCTTTCAGTTTCTCTTTCTATTTGAATTTTAACAGGTACAAATTCCAGAGACATAACTTGAAGCTTAGAGATGACTTGGGACAATGTCTACCAACTATGTTCCAGTAAATTTATGTTTGTTCTTAAAAGTTAGCAACGGAGCTTTTATAGAACTGATGACTTAGTTGTGACTGAGATAGTAGGTCTTTGTCTTTATTCTTTTAAATTGGGATGTCTCCAGGGCCTGCCAAACACAATGTTTTAAAATACTGAAATTCCATGTTACAACTATCCCTTCAGTAATTTCACAAAGAAAGAGAAGCAAACTGGTTAACTTGTCAGAGTGATTTGTCTTCCTTTGATATTAATTAGGGAGCTCCTTATTTTGATTAAAACATGGCAACTGTTTTTTTTTTTTCCTCCTTTTCCCAGTATGAAAGTAGTTTTCATTACCAGTCATATTTATTTTGAAGACAAGCAGAGTTAAGTTATTTTGATTTGGTTATGTTCATATTGGTTTAAAATACATTTTCAACATTGGAGCATGTAGTTTTATATATTACTTTAGAATTTATACTGACAGACCTACTGAGTGTTGTTACATTAACTTTCCTGAATTGTTGGAATTTTAAAATGTACTTGATAAACTATAGTATTACAATGATTAAAAAGTCATATTTATGAATATTTTGTTCTTTGACACTGTCAGAAAATCAGCAACTGTTTGTTATTTTAATGATCTATTATTTATATTATAGAATGTAAATTTACATCAAACTTATGAAGTAGAAAATAAAAAAAGTATTATATTTTAGTTATTCAAATTTTTATTGCATTTCATTATTCAACATAGCTCTCATAACAGGGCCTGTCATATGCAAAGTACTGTTTAGGCATTGTGGAGAGAGAACATAAGACTCCCTTGCTCCCTGCCCTTCAGGAGCTTACTTTCTGATTGTGAGGAATCTGGTGTTCATGCTTGAATAGAGTTAGCAACACATGACAATAGGAGATTGCAGGTCTATTGAGGACTTTAGGAGTTCAGAGCATTGACAATAATATTTCATACTGGGTTTTGTTTAAAAAGGATTCAGGGATAGGTAAAACTTGCTTAGTCTTGATCTTAAAGTATAAATAAGATTAGTGGCTTATGGATGACAATATGAGGTATAAGATGTGTCTCTCGAAATTGTAGAAAAGAATAAAGTTATAAGAAATATGTTTGTTTTGAAATAAACAGATTTAAATATTGCAAAGTGGTGGAATTTTGTGTGCCAAGTGCAGAGTGAGTCTGTTTTTGATGTACAATATTCTGTACATGCTAGTCTTGGAATTGTCAATACATATTTTTGTATCTAAAAAGACAAATCTTTGACTTTATATTGCCTTTTAATGATTAAAATGCTTGACATATTTGTAAACAATACTTATTCTTTTTTTAATTTATTTTTAATTTTTTTGGGTGACATTGATTAACAAAGTCCAGTAAGTTTCAGCTGTATAAACAATACTTATTCTAAAATTTAAATATACCACATCCTACTAAAGTGTTGAATTTGGTATTAATAACAATGTGTTTGAGGTGCATCTGTAACCAACCCTCCTTAGAAAGTAGGACATATGTAAGAAAACTTAGCATTTATTGAATACTTAATATTTTATTCTTCACATAAAATGTTTAACCCATTAAATAACATATTTTCTATAATATTTTTATTTTAAAGTTATTAGATGCATCCATATAATAATCTCTCTTTACATTATTTTCCATGAATATAGAGCTGGATGAAGGACTGTGGGGAACAATTTTAGATTGTAGGAACAATTTTAAAAATATTGTAACTATCTTCTGGTAAATAGATTGCATTAATAATAGGAACATATCCTGTCTCTAAGCATCCTGAACTTACTTATTTTTTTCTTTATGTATATACTTGTTTTTATAAATACACAAAATTGTTTAAAATGCATTTATCCATTTTAAGAACTCAAAAGGAAACACCGTAAATAACTCTTAGCCTGTTTATTCAGTATGACACCCCAAAAGTAAGTTTTGTTGGCAACAAATAAGAAGTACAAATATTAGATATGACTTCCAATAAATAACAGTAGAATTACTTTCAGTTTGGTCATATTAAAAGATTTTCATATACAGTTTTTGTTGACAGTGAATAGATAAGAGTTAGTACAAAAGTGAAAAACCTATTAAATCACCAATTTCATATTCATGCAGGAATGGGATGATTTCCATGGTAGTCAGAGTACAAATCAGACTATCTGTTAATTGGTATTTCTAGTTTGGTTTTGAACTATATGTCACAGGTGTATCACTTTGATAATGTAATCTCTCCTACTGTATGACTGACAACTTCGGCAAGATTTCCCTGTTAGATAGTGACAAAATCTGTTTGCTTTATATTGAGATCATAAGCTCTCTCAGCAATATTATCTTCACTATGCATGGGTGTCAGTTAACAATAAAATATGAAGTCTGGGGTGGGATAAGCAGCAAGAAAAGATGGGGAGAGTGATGAAAAACACTATAACAAAAGCAACATACTTCCATATGTAGCTTAAGCTAAATATAACATAAAAATGTGAAAATGACCACTCTAAACCACAATGGATATAGTACCAAGATATTTTTATCAGTTTTAAATTTTATTTTATTTTTGTTTTTTTATTTTAAAATAACCATATTGCATCTTAGGCATTTCATGTGGGCTAAATAAAATGGCAAAATAAAAAGTGGTGTTTGAAAATGTGTACTAGAGTCTGTGATATAATATTAAATTTTTTTAAAGATTTCTGATTGAGTGCCAAATGAAGTTTGATGTTTGGCCAAATTGTGGCCCTATACTTAAATTAATTTAAAATACAGCTTTTGGTTTTGCATTATTGACACTGGATTAGCAATTTTTAAATTTCAATTAAACTAATTAAAATACCATAACTATGCTCTGAAACTAAATAAAATCTAAAGGTCATTTATAAGGAAACATCTTATTGTCTAACAGCAAATTCTTAACTAGAGTGGTGGTTCTCAAAATGTGGTTCCCTGAGAAGCAGCAACAGTGAACTTGTTAAAAGACCAACCCCACCACAGACTGACTGAATCAGAAACTGTGGGATGGGGTCCATCATGTGATTCTTATGTACTCTCAAGTTTGAGTACCATTGACCTAGAGTGTTTCACTGATCTACAGTGAAACCTGCAGGCTGTGTCTTCTGCCCGTTTTGTGTCTAAGTAGTTTCCTCAACTGGTAGAGATAACTATGGTTTCATTATTTAGACCAGGAAAATACTGTATAATACTCTCTACCAGATTTTCATCTTAACTGTATTAAAAAAAATGAGTTTCTAATTTCCGTGCACATATTTGCTGTTGATTGGGGAAGCAATACGTAGTGTACAATTTAATTGGACAGTAACTGTCACAGGTTGGACCTTGCTGATAGTCATTCATAAGACAAAAATGTGCAGAGTGTACAGAAGTTGACCACTTTCTGTTTAGTCCCGTAGACTCATATGTGATATTTTTGGTCTTGGCATGTAGTAATCATCTTTCTCTGTATAAGAACACAATTATTTTAGCTGCACAACAATAGTGTTACCTGTGTGGAGTTTTCTTGAATCTTACTACTGAAATAAATTTCTCTCCACATCTCTACATTTTTCAAGGTTAAAGATAATGTGTTCACATCTTGTATATCTTTTAGTATCCCTCCCCTCCCTGTTCTTCTCCTCCCTCCCTGCCTCTCTCTTTCCCTTCCTCTACCACCATCTCTCTGTTTCAATTGAGAGCTCAATCATTCCGTTTCTTGGCCTCCTTTGCTACATCAGTTACATAATATATATATATATATATAGTTTTACTTCCATGTTCCTTTACCTCGTGGTACTTATTGCAGTTTTAATCTTACGTTTATTAACAGCAACAGCAATGGCTATAATATGCTGAACATTTCCTACATGATAAGCAGTTTATATATGTTATACCATGTAATTCATCTAATATTATAAAGGTGTTTTCATGAATATTTTAGGCTGAGGGTACTAACTCTCGGTTCTATGGTTTGCTATAAATCAGACTTTGATTTTTTTTTTATTACAGTAATGCAAAAATTATGAAATCAGTAGAAAAATTGTAAAGGAGTATATCTTTGTTCCCGATTTAACTCAGGGCCTAGTACTGTCTGTGCATTACCTGCCCTGTTGCCACCATCTTCAGTGATGCTGTTGTTGCTTCTTGGGTAATTGCAACAAATGATGAAGGACTTACAAGGCTGAAGCTCCCATCCTCTTATTGTTCTTTTCCATACCAATACTTTGTGCCTTCAGTACAACTCATTCATAGTTCTCTTACCCCATCTAATCAGAATCTTCCTACATGTTAATGGAAATTTAAGCTGTAACCAAATATAATTCTAAGAATGAGTGCCATTATGGAGAGAATATTCAAACATTAGATAGTCTCCATATTTGGACATATGCAGCTTTTCTTCTGGAAAGGTTCACACAGAACTTTGAGTATCTTGTTTAAGCAAAGTCGATCTTAGGTGCAGTCTGTTAATCCAGCTTATGTCTTGTGAGAAGAAAATATCACATGGTAATATCAGTTTAGTTTCTTTTGGCTTTTACTCTTCAATTCATTTATTTAAATGTGGGTTTAATCAATATTCAAATATTTGTAGCAAAGGAAATATTTAAAGGCTGGCTCTGTAGAAGTCAGTAGACCTCTAGACAAACTGTTTGAAACTATATATATTATAATGTTTAAATCAGTCAATAGCATGAATAACATGTTAGTAGATGCAAAATATCAAGAAGAAAAAAATAATTGGTTGTTTAACTGAGTATTTCAAATATGGCCTACTTTGTAGCTTTTGTTGGAATCTGTTTCTGTCTCTGAAATAATTTAATCATTAACTGGAGCCTCAACCATGCCCCTGATTCAGGATCAATCCTCTTGTATATTGGGAAGGTCAACTGGTTTTTGGGACTTAAGAGTAAGCCACCCTCGATGTCCAGCTCTAATATTATAACATATGTATAGTAATACTTCTTTATTATAACTGAAACTGAGTTCTTACCTAATATTTTCCCCAGCATCCTGACAAATCACCTAGTATCATTTTTCCTATTGTATGAGCAAAGCTCTTTTGCCATAACATTCTTTGTTTCTTTAAAGACTGGGATCCTCCCTCTGAAATTGTCTCATTTACAGAGTCCTTTTATATGTCAGCAAACTCCTCCCCAAAATACCAGTTTCCTGGATGTTTAAACATTGCCAACTCCTAGAGTTATGTTAAATTTCCAGTACTCACTCTTGAATCTCCATGATGCCAACTACTTATGGCATATTGCCATACCCCCAGATAGTCAGGCTGATTGGACTTCTTGGAACTATTTACCTCTGGGTCTCTATAGCGCTTCCCAGACTATGGTGCTAGTCTAGTTGCAGGTTCCAACCATCACCAGACTGCCTTATTTGCTACACGTAGTCTTCTCTTGCCTGGGTGTGTCCCCACTATAGAGCTACCTCATTCATCATCATTGACAACAAATATTTTGTAAATGCTTATTATGTAAAAGTCATCCTGTTTAAAAAAGAATGCACCTCCTATGATTCCTGTGATTCCTGAACAGCATAATTCACTATACATGTGTATAAATGAAATACACATTCTTCCATATCTTGTTTGGTACCCAGAAGTGATATGTGTATACAAATATATGCCACATGTGCATATTAATTCTTTAAGATTTGCCTCTTTTTCTTTCTTCTAGTCAATTGTTAATTTCAAGATGATCTGGCTCTTCTCCATTCTCCTTTATAACCTTATTTGAACATGATATGTTTGGAATGTAGAACAGCTGAAGAAACATACTCCGGATGGTATGATGCCTTCTCTAATTTTTCCCATTTGTTAATGAAACCTAGTGGTATTCCTGTGTTCAAGAAGTGTTTATTAAGCCAGGTATACTACCTTAATACAACTCTTCTGGAATTCTTAGTGATATACCTTCTTTGAACAATCAAATTTAGAATAACATGTCATATTTCTTATGTGCCTATTTACTGTAATGAGCTCTTTCCTAAAAATAAGTAAATACTGTAATTCTGTTAATGAGTTATTATTATTGTGTATGTGTGACTTCTTTATTTTTTGTTTGTTTTTCACAATAATAGAAGACAACTTATCACAAACCTATATTAGCTTTATAAATAAAACTAAACAAGTATACATGAATAAAGTCATGGCACAAATAAATGCAAATGCAGGCATAACATTCTAGGCAATTCTTCCTTTAGAAACTACTTTTATGTTTGTTTTTTGTTTATTTATAGATCTACAAATTACCAGAGTATTAAGTCTGAATATATGAAATAGGTTTAGTGAGTACTCCTTTCTAACATTCAGTATTCTTCAGGACATTGAGAAAAAACTTGAAGGCA
This sequence comes from Eidolon dupreanum, assembly GCA_028627145.1. Lineage (NCBI taxonomy): Eukaryota > Metazoa > Chordata > Mammalia > Chiroptera > Pteropodidae > Eidolon > Eidolon dupreanum. The sequence continues at coordinate 55,748,687 of CM053513.1, forward strand.
GAAAAGCATACAAATATCCCAGAAACATCAGCCGAGAAGGTTAGGAAAAGGAAGAAAATTCCTCTAAACCAAATTCAAATTCAATATTAGAAATGCAGACTGAGAGTAACTTATTACAGGTAAAGTTTCAAAATATCTTATCAGTAACAAAATGATGGGTCTGTACATCAGGATTCCTAAAATTTCAAATGAATGTTAACTATAGGGCAGATAGCTCAAAGATAGTTATTTGATTTTGTTTTCAATTTTAATATTATATTCATGTTCAAAAAGACCCCAAAATACTAAAAGTATTCATTAATAACTGAGTTGTTTAAAAGTTAGAATGTACCTCCTAATTTTGAAAATAAAGTATAGATCAATAAACCGGACCACCAACATAATTACAAATTTTGTACATAGCAAGGATGTTAATGTATAGAAACATTATTGTTAAAGTTAACTTTGAAGGGTATTCCCTACAGTGTACTTCAAGGTGTAAATATGGTGATATTGAGGAGCTTCTGAAATGATAAAAGGCCCCATGCAGTGGAAGGAAGTGTTTCAGTTGATTAGAAGGAGAGTGTAATATGAAGCATCTCTGGGGGATACGTAAGGGTTCCAGGTCTAAGGACTGCTCAAAACAGGAAGGGATAGAGACCCTCAGTGTTAATTGTGTAGCGAAGAGAAGGAAGGAATTGCCTCCCAGGATATTTCTAAAGAGCATGAGGTTCATTGGGCAATGATAGAGAAAACACACAGCCTCAGAAGTCTAATGCAGGAAAGGAATGGATGAGATGTTTTAAAATCCAAAGATCTTTCATTTGAATATAGTAAAGATTGGTAATTTTGAAGTTCTGGAGATCCTCCAGTCCTCCCTTTCCAATCTACTACACCTGTCTCTCCAGTCTCCATGGGTACAAGGGAGCTATCCAGGGTACTAGACTCTTGCTGAACTCCTCTCTTGCAAAATTAATTATTCAATAGATTTGTTGTTTTTATGTTTACTAATCCTAGCATCTGCTCTTGGAAGATACTGCATCATTCACTTGGCATGTCTAACCTTCTATCCTTTGGTTTATTCCAGAGGGCCCTTCAAGGCTCAATTCAATATAAATTTAAGTAAGCCTACCCCAATACTATGCAAGAAGCCTATTCTGTGTCAGTAATAGCCTGTGGATATCATATTTCCACTTAAAGTATCATAATTCACTGATTGCTTGTGCTTTATGCCCACTAGAATGTGAGCTAGTGAGGGCAGGGATTTTGTATTTTTTTCTCTTTTTTGAGCAGCTGATCTAAATCAGTGACGTGAGGATCCTCAATAACTGATAAACGAGTGAATATTGCTTAAGAGTGACTTGAATTTTGTCTATATTAAATGAGCTACTCCCAGTGCTGGCCACTGTCATGAATAACTTTGAATATTGCTTTCTATGGCTTTTTTATGGAATGAAAATTTGTTCCTAAGAGTAACCTAAAATGCCTAAAAGTCATGAAAAAAAGAGAAAGGGCTGGAGTAATTCTTGAAACTATGGCATATATACCATGGGCATTAGGGGATCAGCAAGGTTGAAGGAAGAAAGAAGAAGTAGTACAGGCTAATATAGAGAATGGAGGTAAAAAGAGAGTCACTTCCTCAAACCAGGATCCAGAACATTCACTCCACATTCACTTTCTAAGGCTTCTGAAATATGGCATTCCTCTCATTTACATAACCAAGATCCACATTTTGAAATGTCTACACATCTGTTACTAGGACCCTGTGTATTCGTTGATTAATGAAACATGCATGGTTCCTGTCCCCCTGAAGCATACAGTTTAGTTCCCACTTGCAGTACTCATATTGTCCTCGGTCCTTGATGAGAGTGGAAGTTGGTAAACTTCTATTCTCTGTTTCCTGGTAGCCATATTAGTGACCTCCTGGACAGCCATAAAGAGTAAGTGTGCTTTTTTCCAGCACTCAACCCCCATACGTGTCATTGCTCTTAATGTTCATTGTGGCAGTAATTGACTACATCATTATAGACATACACTTTTATTTCCACATAATACATTCTGCCACTGGTGTGATACTGACTTACTGATAACTTTTACATGTTGTTGATAATTTGTGTTCCTGTTTATATCTTCTTTTATCAGGTTATTTTAAGAATAGTCAGATACCACAATTTGTCTTTGGTTAGAAAATCGCTGTATTTAAAGTGAATGAAGCACAGGAAATAGTTGCGTGGCCTTTTGTGGGGGATATGATCACTTTGTAGATCTACCTTTCACATTTTTGAAGTATGTATACTGTCTGTTCTGTAGGTCATGTGTTTCTCTTTCCTGTTTTTTTTCTTTTACCTATTGATAGCAGGAATGTTTTGATTATTAAGTATAAAAAGAGAATATCTATTTCTTAATGATTTTTCCCCCTTAGGATCCTAATCATATAATTCAGAGAAATATTATGAATTCAAAATATCTTACATAGAAGAGAAAGGATTTTTAAAGTATAAAAAATTAGTAAGCAAAAGTTTTCTGCAACCATCCCAAATAAACTCAGTTTGGAAAACTGATCATTTCTTTACTTCATATTTGGAATTATGCAAAATAATATGATCATTATTAATTTTGTAGATTAAAAACCATAAGAGCCATTTTTCTAATAATATTAGAGATGAAACAGTCTTTTAAAAAACTACATTTAACCTATATGAAAGAAAAGTTGCCTTAAAACTGTTTTAAAAGTGAGTATTATATGTGTGCATGATTTGGGTGTTTTATAATGAAACTGTTAGGAGAAAGGGATGGATTTTAGCAATCATGTGAATCATTTGTGTTGTGTAAGCATAGCCCCAGGAATCCTCAGCACTCAGTCAAACTTAAGACTCCTTAGGCACCAAAAGTGATGATTGCCTCTGATTTAGAGTGTGGTCAGGAAAAGATGGGTGCCTGCTGTGATTGCACTCTTCTTTTCTTCTTCAACAGAAGGTAATGCAGTCTACACCCTCATTAAAACCAGTTTAAAAGCTTGTACAAATCTTACTGAATTAAATGGTTTTACTAGAATATTATTTAACATTAAGTCAAAATTTGGATCATTCTTTGTTAAATCTGTGTATAGAAACCTACACATGTATATAGTAATGTAATGTTTTATAATGGAACCTATCTTGTCTAATTTTTTCTTATAATGCGGGTGATTTTAGTTTGATTTTTCTTTTGAGAGGAAGAGTAAATCAGCTAGTGCTCTCCTAAAAAAACAAAACAAAACAAAACAAAAAACAGTACCAATAGTGTATGTATCCATATCATTGATCTATAAGAATATTTTAAGGAATTGGCTCACATGATTGTGGAGGCTGGCAAATCTGAAATCTGTAGGGCAGGTCAGTAGGCTGGAAACTCAGACAAGTTTTCTATATTATAGTTTGAGGCAGAATTCCTTCTCCAATAAATTTCAGTTTTTGCACTTAAGGCCTTAACTGATTAGATGAGACTCACACTCTTGAGGGTGATCTGCTTTACTTAAAGTCAAATGATAGAAGATATTAATCTCATCTACAAAATACCTTCACAGCAACATCAAGACTAGTGTTTGACTAAATAACTGAGTACCATAGATAAGCCAAATGGACACATACAATTTAATTATCACAGAGTGTGAGGTATAAGATGTTAGCAAGCCTTTTCTGGTTTATATAAGTTGATGTATACATGTTTTTTCCTTTAGCATTGGTCAGTTATTGGAATTTGTAGGCCTAAGCCATCATTTTTTAGTTCCTTATTTTTTAATCATTTATTTTGTAATCATTTATTTAAGAATACACCATTTGTAAGAGACAATGCTAAGCAACTGAATAATTTAAGGAAAATGAATGACAGAGGCCATATAGTCTAAGTGTCTTAATTCTAGTGGAAGATTGACAAGTATATTAGATGGCTGTATGATAAGTAAATTTAAAGAGTGAAAATATGCATTTTCCAAACTTGTTAATTAAATGTCATTATCCCCATGAGCAACCCCAAAAAAATTTGTCGGTGGTTAATAGGCTAAGTTACTATACTTATTAGTTTCAGTATAACTCATGTAAAATTGGATTTTGAAAGGTATCTCTGCCTACTGCAGGTCAACTTCATTTAAACGATGTTGGCCATGAATACGTTCATTTTAGCACTTTAAGGATTTGTATTTGTATTAAACCTATGCAAATGTTATTCAGTATGTACTCAAACAGGTCTGACAAATAGACTGTCATGTTTTATTGATTATCTTGTTCTTCATATAACATAGAGCAATAAACATTTTCTTTACTGTTTCAAAATGGGTGTTTTCTAACCATTTTATCATCCCCAAACTACTTTTTTTTTCTCTTTTCTTATAAAGTGGATATGAACTGGCTTTTGAGGTTCTCTGTAAGCTCACCACACTTTGTTAATCTAAACATAGCTCTATTTTGTTAAGGTCATGTAACTTAGAGCACCCTCACACAGGGAGCATATGCATTTAATCCTTTCTGTTTATGCAAATCTCAGCTGTCATTACAGGCCTAACTCCATGAAACCTTCCATGACGACTTTTAACCACCTGGGAGTTTTCTTGGCTGCACTCTAAGTTGTGAGCAATACCTAGTTGGCACTAGACAATTAAGTACAGTCTGTTATGGTACAATGCATTTTTCTGTAATGTGAATTAGCTTCTACACAATGGATAAATAGGAGAATTATGTTAGTAAGATGTGGCAGTTGGTTCATGTGTGATTTTCCCCCCAGTATTTTAATATTTAGCTTTACCAACTAATTATAGCTGAATGAAAAGTATGCTACTATAGGCAAATGCAAAGTACAATAGAGGGATACCCTTTTCACCAATCTACTTTCATCTTTTTAAAAAAGGAAAAATTTATGTATTTTCTATGTAATTTCTTTTTTTTATTAGGAATTTTTCTTGTCCTTTTAGGCATATCTGATTTTTATAAAAAAATTGTTATAATTTTGTTTAGAACTCTGTGTTATAAGTTGCATAGATTTTGAGTGTTTCTATGTTTTGAGGGGGGTATAAGCTCTGTTATATTTATTGTCCAGTTTTTAGAATGAAAGGACACGTATGTTGCAATAGCAGGAACTGGACGAAATCTATTTCAAATCACTCAATATTTATCGAACATCTACTATGTGCCAGGCACTAGTGTTAATGTTGAATATATGAAAAATGAGCAAGGGAGACTAAACACAAGTCCTGTATGATGTTAGTCCTATTGCTTAGCTCAGTAAATGAAGAAAGACAGTAAGAAGTAACTGTGACCTTTGTTCATGTTTCTCCCTCTGCCTGGAATGCTCTCACATTCCTGTTTTATTTAGCCAATTTGTTCTCAAATTTCATCTCTCAGCTTGAACATCTTTTCTTTATTCTAGTTTAAACTCTCAGAGTATCATTCACTTTTCTTTCATAGTATGTAAGGTAGCTATAATTTTACAATTATTTTTGTAAGATTATTTAGATAATATTTTTCTTTGTTAATTGAATTTATTGGGGTGACATATAATTAATAAAATGGTATAGGTTTAAAGTGTACAATTCTATAATACGTTATCTGTATATTGCATTGTGTGTTCACCGCTTAGAGTCAAATCTTTTTTCATAACTGTTTATTTGACCACCTTTATCCTTTTCTGCCTCCCCCTCCCCACTTTTTCTCTGGTAACCATTAAACTGTTGTCTGTGTCTATGAGATTTTATTTGTTTGTATTGTCATGTTTTCAGTTTTATATCCCACATATGAATGAAATTATATGATTCTTGATTTTTTCTGTCTCACTTATTTTGCTTAGCATGATATTCTCAGGATCCATCCAGGTTGTTGTGAATGGCAGTATTTCATCTTTTCATATGACTAATATTCCATTGCATATATGTACCACATCTTCTTTATCCAGTCATCTATCAAAGGACACTTTGGTTGTTTCCATGTCTTTGCCTCCATGAATAGCACTACAGTGAACCTCAGGGTGCATATATCTTTACAAATAAATGTTTCCAAATTTTGGTGGTAGATATCCAGAAGAGGGGTTGCTGGGTCATATGGTAATTCTAGTCTTAATTTTTTGAGGAAACTCCATATTGTTTTCCAAAATGACTGTGTCAATTTTCATTCCCACTAGCAGTGTATAAGGGTTCTTTTCCTCCCACAACCTCTCCAACACTTGTTATTACTTATCTTGTTGATAATAGCCGTTCTAACATGTGAAGTGGTATCTCACTGTGGTTTTGATTTACATTTCCCTAATAGCTAGTGAAATTGAGCATCTTTTTATATATCTGTTGGCCGTTTGTATGTCTTCTTGAGAGAAGTGTCTGTTCAGGTCCTATGATGATCTCTGTTTCCATGAAGCTTTCAGTCTAAGAAACAGAAAACTACTGCATTGGAAAAAGAAACAATCCAATATTTTTGTATTTCCTAGACTCTAAGCTCCATGAGACAGAGATCATCTTTGTTTATTCCCCTCAATGTATTTCCATTTCCAGGCAAGCACTGAAACACACACACACACGTGCGCACACATATGCACACTTGCACACACACATACACACACAGACAGCAATATATATTATAAATGTAATGTATATTATGTATAGGTAGACAGCAGGTGTTTATCAGTAAGCTTCAGTGCATATGAATGAATGGATAAAATAATTTTTTCTTTATTTAACAACTAAACTTTGAATATTCTTCAAAGAATGCATCAGTTTTTTTCTGTCCTTATCACTTTTGTTATCACTGCATTTCCTGGTACTGAATGAACTTGTGGAAGTTAATGGCTTACATTTTTGTTTTATACATTTTTATTAAATACATTATAGAAAGCAAAATGTTGTAGGCCCTAGAATTTCTTGTATTTGTATCTTCTATAAATTACAAAATTACAAGAATACACAAAATTTAAAAACTTAAAGAAGAAAATATTTTTATTATGCTTAAGCACAGAAGGATAACTTGAAAAAGGCTCTAAAAGCAAAAACTTGAAGTAATCAACAATTTTTGGAGGAAACCTTTGATGTTTCTAATTAAATTAAGAATATCTGAACATCAAAAGTCACCATAAATTAAGTGAACAGACAAATCACAGACAAGAAGTATGTATTTACAATACATATCACTGGTTAAGTATTCAGAATATATAAGGAAAGCCAACAACCCAACACTAGCATGACCAACTACCCAAGAGAAAAAAATGAATTAAAAGATATGAACTGGCAGCTTATAAAAAGAGGAAACTCACAGAAAAGTAAACTCTTTAAATCTTATTAGTAATTAAGAAAATTCAAATGAAAACAGTAGCATATCATTTCATAGCACTCATAATGATGGAAATTAAGGTTTAGCACTACTTAGTTTGGGTAGGAATGCAGGGTATTCTTAGTGTGCATATCTGGTGAGAATGTGAATTATTATAAACACTTTGGAGGCCACTTTGGTAATAGCTAGTAAGGTTGAATATATGAAGGTCAATAATCATGCTGTTTCACTCTTAGGTTCTACACGAAAGAAATTCAGTTGAGCATTAGAATACATTTTTTAAAAAGTTCAAAACAGTATTTTTTAAAATAGTGAATAACTTGCAACAATATTAATTACTATTCACAGATATACATTATGAGTTTAAAAGATTTATTTTAGTCTTATACATGTAAATCCAGGTAACATATTATATATGTTATCGTAACATATATGATATGTTTATAAAAATGGATATTGCATACCAAATATAAGTAAAGATTTCTTCTGGGGAGGGAAAGAGAAAAAAAAGATTAGAATGCAAGTGTATTAGCTGCTGAATTTAAAATAAAGTAATATTTGTTCATTTTACCAGGGAATAAACTGATGCTCAGAGAGGTGTGAATTGCCCATAATCACACAACCTGAGCTGTGCCCCAGGACCCATGTTTGCTGTCAGTTTGCTGACACCTTTAATATCTGTGAACCATAAATTCTTTTTATACTGTATCCTTCCAAACATGATTTGTGTTCCCAATGAGTATAAGTGACCTTATAGAAACTAATTATCGGTTTGTTCCATCTATTACTCTTTCTCCCAAACTTAACAATTGGAATTTGTTTCTTAAAATTTCACAGCTTTCCTGAACTTACTCCCATACTTTGCCTGGTCAAGTCATAGATAGGTCACGTTCACATTCTTGCCAGGAAAAATTTATGGTAGAAGGCAACCCTTTACTATTCATTGAATTAATTTTAATTTCAAACCTTGTAGATAACGTCTTTGCTCTTTCCCATTTAATACAATTTGTAGGTGACTAGATTATTTTAAGTGGAGCATCATTAAGTCAAGTGCATGTGGATCACCATATACCTCTTGTAACATTCATTTCACTATCAACTATTAATAATTGCTTCACTGCCACTGCCATGGATATAAGCTAAAGTTTTTGTAAATGTGAACTCCGATTTAGTCAATGCACGTAGTGAAACAGCTGGGTAAAAATTTGTTTAAGTAGTGAGGAAAAAGAAATGATAGAGTAATGGAATATAAATGCAACATATCTAGTCATCATTTCAGGCATGGAATGCCAACTGGATTCTTAAGTGACCTTGGTGATTTAGGGTGCTTAGAAAATACAGTAAGATCACATATGAGTTTTACACTTTCTGTGTAGCATAATTACATGAAACCAATTTCAGATATGCAGACTATTGTAATCACTACGTAATATGCCTGTGGAAAATTTTATTTAAAACGTTTAATTATAAGATTTAGTTCCTGCTTTGAGAATTCAAATGTCCCATTAATCCATTTTGATCAGTATATATTTTTTTGTGTCATCCAATAATTAAACTGTTATCAATCATTCTAAAAATCAACCAAAGGGATCAACTTATTTCAGTTACTTACTGCTTGAGTAATATTTCTACAAAGTATTAGGGCCATTATTATGTTTATTTTAGTAAATAAAATCTATTTTCTAGCTACATATAAGTCTGACAGACATTAAACTTCCAGATATCAAGTAATATGATAAAACATAATTTCATACTATTTGCTTTCTAGATGACATTCAAAATGCAGTCCTGTTCTTTTGTTACCTCCTACCTTTAAAATATTCTGATCTTGTAGGCCCCAATTAGATTTCAAATCAAAATCTGAGAATAGAGCATCTTTCCAATTTAACAAACAAAATACATCATTTTTTTATACATAGGGTAACCTCAACTTAGTGAATGGAGAAAGCCACATAATCAAAATAACACTTAAATAATTAAAGTTACATTATAAAATAATACTAAGAAGGGTTAAAGAAACAGTAACTACAGTTCTCTCTGCCCTTTTGTATTATCTGTTATTGCCTTTAAAATAAAATTTCATTGCTATACCAAGGTTCTTTTCAGTACTGTGCTCTGCAGTCATACCTGGATTCACATTGTCCATAGACTTGGGCTGACCATGTATTTAGCATGTTAATATCTGTTGAAGTAAAAGTTATTTTGTTTTTTAAATTCACAATCCGTGGCTATAGGAACTGACAACAAATGTTTAAATGTCAGAGGAGTGTGATCTTTATGCAAGCATTGTTTTAAGGATTATGTTGTAGATGTTTCATTATTGTTTTTTTAATTTAATTTAATGGTGTGACATTGGTTAAAGAACTTATATGGGTTTCAAGTGTACAGTTCTATAATACATCATCTGTATATTGCATTCATTATTGTTTTAACTATATTAATACATTTTTAAATGTGAAGTGTCTCCTAATCAAAATTATACATAATTTTTTACCTACTATATTTTCATCCTTTGGAAATCTATAACACTGCATCCAAAACTTAACATCCTTGGTTAATATGTGCAATAAGAACAAAAGAAAATTCTACAGATTATATAAATTAAAAATAAGACTAGAGTTTTCATATTATGATGATCCATACACTCATAGGAATTTTCTTAGGGTGCATTTTTTTCTGTGACATTGACAAATAATGAAAGAGGTGATAAATTTCCTGAAGTAATCTGTGAACCACTATTACATAGCTTTGTAGTTGGCATTTGCTGAAAGCTAACTGCTATAGATATCTAAGTAGCATTCTTATCTCCCTAAGACTTAAATAACAAATAGATTTTAAATGAGAAAAAGTGTTTCAAAATAAATTATTCAACTAGTATAGTGAACAAGTGAGATAAGTACTGTTGCTTTTTGTATATGATTCTGTAACCTCCTTTTATACATTCTTGTATTGCTAGATTTTCAAAAATTGGGACCAAATTTATATAGCACAGATGTAGAATTTTTATCTGTAGTGCAAGAATACATCAGAGGAATATTTTAATATGTAAAGTGTCTTAAATTTTTATAGAATGTAAAATAATACTTTCTCTAAATTATGCTTTTCCTCATGTTTAAATTTAACAAATGTAAAGGTTATGATCTTTAAATTATTTGTCCTACAGTACTTATTCCTCTGGTTTAGCCTGGAAAAACAGTTATTGTAATTCCTGGCAAGTTTGATCTGCCAGCTTGTACTTGGTTCAAGGAGTAGATCATAAGAAAGCTGTAATTTAATTAATAAAAGAGGGGGGTGGAGTTGGAAGATTAGTTTAGTATTGATAATGTCATTAACTTTTAACATTTAATTTGGCTAAGATAAATCAGTATAACATTATATTAGCTAATTTTGATTTGCCTAGATAGTGTTCATAAAATATCTTAATAGTTGATGATTATTTATCCAAAGTATAATACATTTATTAGAACAACATGCTTTTGAAAATATTTCACTAAAAGATTATTAATTTTCTTTAACTTGAAGATGTGGCACTGCTTTGGCCATGCTCTTATATATTTGACTTTTGTCGAATCAACGTCAGTGCAGCTATTAATTTATGAAAACACACACAAACTACTTCCATTTTAAGATTCTACCATATTCTTAGAAAAGTATTTAACATATAAGATTATATATTCATTTTTATTAACTCAATAATTTATGAATTTAAACCATAGTGTTTCTTTTGTTTTCGGGCTACTACTTGTATTTTGGTCATTTTATTTAGTTACTTAATTGTTTTATTTATTTATTAAGTGATTTATTTGCTGTTTTATATATTTTAAATACTTTGTTTACGAGCTTAAAAACTTAACAGTTACTGAGTACATTCTATGTGCAAGGAATAGTGCTGAATGCTCAACTTTCAGGTTGAAAGTTTATTCTCAGAACAACCCTATGAGATAGGAATTTTTCATATATTTTTTAATTTTTCAATTATAGTTGGCATACAATATTATATTAGTTTCAAGTGTATAACATGGTGATTAGGCATTTATATATCTTATGAAGTGGTCACCCCAATAAATCTAGTACCCATTTGACATCATATGTAGTTATTACAGTATTATTGACTAAATTCCTTATACTAAACTTTACATCCCCATGACTATTTCATACCTACTAATTTATACTTCTTAATCCTGTCTCCTTTTTTACCCACTCCCCAATTCCCCTCTCATATGACAATCATCAAAATGTTCTCAGTATCTATCAGTTTGTCTTTTTTGTTTGTTTATTTTGCTTTTAAGATTCCACATATAAGTGAAATCACATAGCATTTGTCTTTGACATACTTCATTCAGCACAATACACTCTAGGTCCATCTATGTTGTTGCAAATGGCAATATTTCATTTTTTTTATGACCAAGAATTATTTCATTGTGTATATGCACTGCCTTATCCTTATCTATTCATCTAATAATGGACACCTAGGTTGCCTTCATATCTTGGCTATTGTAAATAATGCTGCAGTGAACATATGGATTTGTATGTCCCTTCAAGTAATGTTTCAGGTTTGTTTGTGTAAATACCCAGAAGTTGGATTACTGGGTCCTTTTTTTTTAATCTCTTGTTATAGCCTCTATTTTAAGTTCTATTTTGTCTGATGTAAGAATTGCTTTCCTAGCTTGTTTTGTTTGTTTCCATTTTCATAAAATATCTTTTTCATCTCTTTTTGTCTCTGTGTCTTTTGATCTGAAGTGAGTCTCTTGTAGTCAGCATATGTAGAAGTCTTGTATTCAGCAACCCTGTATTTTGATTGGAGCATTTAATACACTTTTATTTAAAGTAATTGTTGATGTGCAGTTATTGAAATTTTATTATTCATAGTTTTAATCTTCTTTAAAAAATCTAACATTTTTTGTAATACTAGTTTGGTATCAATGAACTCCTTTAAATCTTTCTTGTCTGGGAAATTCTTTGTCTATTCTTTGATTCTAAATGATAGCTTTGCTGGGTAGAGTACTCTTGGTTGTAGATCCTCACTTGTGAATATTTTGTGCCAAGCCTTTTAGGCTTGCAAAGTTTCTGTTGAGAAATTAGCTGACAATCTTATGGGAGCTCACTTGTAGGTAACTAATTGCTTTCCTCTTATGGATTTTAAGATTCTTTCTTTTCTTGACTTTAATCTTTGGCATTTTAATTATGATGTCTTGGTGTGGGCCTCTTTCATCTAAAGCAAGAGTTTCATCTTGTTTGAAACTCTCTGTGCTTCCTGAGCTTGTATGTTTATTTTTTTTTCACCAGATTAGGGAAGTTTTCTGTCATTATTTCTTCAAATAGGTTTTCTATTCTATCCCTTGCTTTCTCTCTTCTCCTAGTATCCCTGTGATGCTAGTATTGGATGCTTGATATTGTACTAGAAGCCTTTTAAGCTATCCTCATGTTTTGGGGTTGTTTTTCTTGTTACTGTTCTGTTTGGGTGTTTTCTGTGACCATATATTCTAGATTGCTTATTTGATCCTCTGCTTCATCTAATCTACTGTTGATTCCCTCTAATGTAGTCTTCATTTCAGTTATTGTATTCTTCATTTCTGACGGATTCTTTTTTATGTTTTCTATCTCCATTTTTATGTTTTCTATCTCTGTTAAAATTTTACTGAGTTCATCTGTTTTCCCTAATTTCACTGAGCATCCTTATCAACCAGTGTTTTGAACTCTGCATCTGTTAGTTTGCTTGTCCCCATTGCGTTTATTCTTTTTCTGGAGGTTTGTTATTTTCTTTCATTTGGAATGTGTTTCTTTGTCTCCCCATTTTGGTTGCCTCTCTGTGCTTGTTTCTATGTATTAGGTAGGGCTGCTATGTCTCCTGGTCTTAGCAGAGTAGCCTTATGTAGTAGGTATCCTGTGGAGCCCAGTGATGCAGTTTCTCTAGGTCACCTGAGCTGGGTGCTCCATGTTTGTCCCTTGTATGGGTTTTGTGTGCCCTCCTTTCGTAGTCTTGGTTGCTGTTTGCAAATCAATGGGAGAGACTGACCCTCAGGCTGATTGGTTGGGAGGACTGGATGGTGAAGGGCTGACCCTCTGGAGCAAGATTCATTTTAGTAGAGCTCTGGTGTCTGCCCAGTCTGCCTTTTGAGTATGTCATCCTCAGATGCAGCCTTGGGTGGTGCTCTAGCTCTGGTTGAAGCTGGCCACTGGATGTGCCAGCTTAAGGGCCTCCTGTGAGGGGCCCCACTGCAGGCCAGTTTACCTGCAGTCTGTACACTATCTTGGGACACCTGACAAGGGCCACTAAGCAAGTAAGCCACAAACCAAAGAGGCTGCCACTAGTACCAGGCTTGGAACTGCTCAGCAAGAGGTACAGGGGACACCAAGGCCAGATGCTGCTGCTTTAGGTTTTGTGAACCTTTAGGAGATTTCAGGAAAGTCCACAGCATGAGTCCAGACAGGCCATTTGTATGGAAAAACCACTGGAGGCTGCTTGGGGTGGTCCCTCAAGTTGAGAGAGACTTAGCAGGGAATTATCAGGGTGGGGCAACTTGTGTTAGCCAGATTGATGGAGACTCAGATATGGCAGCCTCCTGCGTCTGCACACAGGGAGCGGGGGAGGGCTTAACAAAAAAACATGGATTCTATCAGCATTTTGGTCTGGGAGAAAGCTGCCCCTCAAAGCCTTGCTCTGAAGCTAGAGAGTTCCATTCCTCCCTGTATGTCCCTGGTACCTTTCAAGCTGCTGCCCAGAGCTGGGGTTCAGAGCGAGAGAGTCTATTAGCAAATATGTCCATGTAGGGAGCCTTTTAAGCTATTTCTCATTTGCCCCAAGCATACTCACTGGCGGTGCTTGTGGCTGCAGCATTTACCGTGAAATAACTTGTGGATTATAGTCCTAACCTTACTTCCAGAGTTTGCCACAAAATATCTCACTTTTATTATTATTTCACATCACTCTAGTATATCGATAGTCTCTGGAAACAAATAACATCATTCTATTTATAGCATTCTGTTTTTAGTAGTGGTATTTCTATTTACAAAATATAATAATTTTCAATTGCTGCAACTGTCAAATTCTAGAAAACGTAACATTCCTATGTGTGATGTTAATACTGCTCTTGAACAGTTGTTAGCTGAAGATTCATTTGATGAATCTGATTTTTGCATACATTTCTGTTACATTAGTATTAGAGACAAGTTCTGTTTAGAAATAACTCCAAGAACAGTTTTTATATTTTATTTTCACAGTCGGATTTGCTTCAGCCTCAAAGAGGGAGTTTATGTAAAATTAAATTAATGCTGGCAGCAAGCTATACTTTTTTTCTAAATGGGAAATGCGTTAAGAGGAATGTTTGTGATCCTTGCAGCCCTCCATCTCACTCAGCCACAATCTCTGCCTATTTTTACAGCCAGAGGTTGTGGGGACTTCTCTTCCTGGCACTGGAACCCTGGGCTGTGAGACCCAGTGTGGATACAGGACACCTTGCTCTTCCCAGGGGACCTCTACAGCCAAGATAGCCCTCCCGATTCTAAACCACATCTGGGTTTGGCACCAGCCCATTTCGTGTCTCTGCCCCTTCTCTCAGTCTCAAGGTGTCCTCTTTGTGTGTTGCCAGTCATAGGATTTCTCTTCAGCCAGACCTCAGGTGTTGCCCAGTGGTGGTTGTTCTGTAGTTTAGTTATAATTTTGATGTGGTTAGGACAGTGTATACCTACTACACCATCTTGACTGGAAGTTGAGAGGTTGTTTTAATCTTCATTTTTGTTTGAAAAATGGAGGCACAGAAAAATACATACCTGGAAACCACTAGTATTTGAATAAATCAGTGTACTAGAAGCAAGAGGTTTTAAATCCTAGAAAATCACAATGACAAAATTATTTCAGGTTTAAAAATGTGTAGAATACATCAATAAACATAAACATTTAAAATAATTTTTATATTTATATTAAAAAACAAAAGTGCCATTCTATTAGTCTGTACAATGTGGTTTCATTAAAAGAAAAATAGTACTGCATAAGATTGTGAACTTATAATGTGTTGGTTAGAATGTGATTAATTTTGAGCAAGATAATTTATTAGAAGACTGTTTCAAGGAGTGAATTTTAGAAATTTAACTTTTTAAGTTATAGTCACCTTTTGGGAGTTGAGAAAATTAATGATCTTTCTTTTTTCCCCCAAATTAGCATATGTGCAAAAACAAAAAAAGTAGTATTTTTAAGTTCCAGTAGTGTGTGGATCTTCTGGAATGTCCATGGATTTACTTTGAAAAACCTAATACTAGTCTCTTGAAAATATTCACTTAAAAAATTATGCAGAAATCTTTTGCATTGTTAGTATACCTGGTTGGACCATATCCTTAATAAAAGGAGTGATGAAATGCACTTTAGAATGTGAAAGTTATCTTGATTTTGCAAGAACTTTCTCTGTGCTTCTTATGCCATCTATTTCAGAAATCCAATGATATTTACAATTGCAGGTAATAGACAATAATACCGAAATCACTTTTAAGATTCACCAGCCACAGTTTGAAGAATTTTACACACACCAACTCATTTAGTTCTCACAATAACCTGTTGGAGTAAGTGATATTTTTCTCATTAAACATTTGAGAGTTAGAGATATTAATAGGCCAAGTTCACATAGGAAGTATTTGAACAGGGCCCATAATATATATATGCTTTTAACCACTTCCATAGATAGACATGGAGCCTATTTAATGATTTCTTTATAAATGTTTGTGTATTCTGTTGTTGTTGTAAGGACAAGCCATTTGGTGGCCCTTTCAAAAACAGTGAGAGCCTAATATTGGTGAAATAAAAGTTCACTTGCGTTTCATTGGTTGTTAAATAATACATTTGAACTTCAAATTGGAGATAGTGCTATTAACCCAGCATTAATTGGGAAGTACCTTACAGCAGTCGGACTAGCAGATGTCTGATGTTCCTTTTAGCCAAGCCTGACATTTAGTGATTCTTGAAATATGTGTTCATTTTTGGGAGAGGGAAGTAAGTAAGTGAAATTAGAAATAGACTTGTGAGTAAATAACTTTGTCCTCTATGTGACAATTTTGGAAATACTTTTATAATGAACTAAACCATGAAATGTGTTTAGATAATTTAACATCAGAAATAGGCTTATTCTTATCTCACAATTTTATTTTTACAACCCTGTTGATCTTGAAATTATTTAGAACTTTGCTTGAGATATTTAGTGATGCAGGAAAAATGAAACATTCAATAAAGATGATAAAACAGACCAATATGTTTTTCACATTTAAGTCATCTGTATTATACTTTAAAGCAGTCAAATGTTTTTCAGTGTAAAATAGCAATTTTATAGATAGGACATACCATAAGAAAGTTTGAAGTCACCAGTGTTCATGCTGACTTCCTGAGCTGTATTTGTTTTTCCAGTGGAGTACAAATCAACATTATTTTGTCTGTATTTTAAATTTATTTTTCTGTTCTTTTTGAATAGGGACCTCCTTAGTAAAGTCAGTTGCAGATGTGGGGAAAATGTGGGGTTTCACGCATTTTTGATAAGTTCTTGCCTAATGAGTAGTGGGGATACATATCATCAATCGTGCTTGTTGCCACTGTTATTTTAAAGAAAGAGAGAAATGTATGGTTTGTGACCGGTTTGTATGTGTAGAAACTCACTATTTTTTTTAAATCACTACTAGCTTATGAAGCATTCTGAACATAAAAACATTTATTTGTACTTGTACCTCATTCATCTTTATTACCTCTGTCAATGTCCTGAATGTAATAAGCAGTATGTTGTTAAAACCAGTACTGTCCACCATGGTCTTTTCATCTGTAGGACACTGTAATTAAAAGGAAAGACTGATATCTTTCTAAGTGAGCCAGCTTTACTTGATCTAAATATCTTTATAAAAAACACATTGATGTAGGCATTAATTTAATATTTAAATATAGATAGTTTTAATAACTTGTCTAGTTAAGGATCCTAAGTAGTTATTAGTTCAGTGAACAAATATATATCTCTATCTGTAGCTCTGGTATTTCTCATCATTTCAGTATTATTGTTTTGTGATTGGAATATATTTAAGATATCATCATTAAAATCTTATTGAAGGGATCGTTTTTAATCCCTCTCACAAAAGTAGAGCATTTTATTTAATAAAAGCTTCCACAGCCATGCTCTGGATTGACAAAGACTTGCTCAGTTCATTAGCATGAATGAGAATATGAAAGATTTAAAGCAAAGCTGTCAAAGCAATTAGAAACTAAAGTCTTCCTATCATTGAATAATGAAAATCCGTGCTTAGAACACTTCAAATGTACCTAAGAAAATTGTGCTTATGCAAAACGAAATGATAGTGAATAAAAGAAATGGAGTAATAAAAGCCAACAGGGGAAAAATTGTTCAGGTAGCATTTTAATGTATTCTCACTACTCTATTTTAAATTTATCAAAAAACATGCGGGCGCAGGGTTTCTGCAAAAGGCATATTTGTAATGTTCAATTTAGAAATGTTTACTTAGATATAATATGTTCAATATCTAATTATTTTAAAATGTTTAATTTTAAAATGATTCTAAAAGATTTAAAATAATCAACTGTTTGGGACTTTTTTTAAAATAAATTTTAAATCACTAATTTCAAATGGAATACAGATATTGAAGCTACAAAAGAAATTAACCATTTAGTATTAATATACACTTACCTCTTAATGCTTTTAAATCTTAAAAATCTACAACACATTGGTAGAGTTTCAGAAAATGTTGTGTGATTACAGAAACACAGAGCAAAGAATAAACTTGAGAGAAAAAAGATAACCATTTTATGTTTTTTATTAAAACATAATTCTGGAAGATAATTCCATAGATCGATTTTTCCATTGTTTAGTTATTCAGTATTAAAGTTATTTATCTTATTTTTACACGTATAAGACATTATGAAAGATACCAAGATGAATTAGACATGGATCTGGCATTGACATAGTTATGACAAATATACTGTATACCATAATGCATTAAGTATGTAGAATGTAAATGCCATAAAAATGCATATAAAAAGCTGTGTGCTTTTAAAGAAGAGATTATCTTCACCTGTATATTTTAATTTGGTTATGAAATATGTGTATATACTTGTATGTGTGTATACTAATATATTAATTTGAAATATTTTTGCCTCTAAGTATCTTAAACAACACAGGGAATTTATTGGATCATGTAACTTAGAAGAGTTCACATGGAGAGCAGTGAACAGATACAGTTCATTTAGAGCTTCTACTCTATTTCTCTGATGTTATTAGCTCCGCTCTTTTCCTTGACTGGTAGGAAGGTGGCAGGAATGAATTCTGAGACTCCTAACTTGTGCATAACAATCTCTAGAAGAAGCACTACCCTAGTATTTCAAGGAAGCATTCTGAGATCTACCTTGATTGGAGTGCCTAGGGTACATATGTAGTCTTTATCTATGGCCCAGTTGTGGGAATTTGCATATTGGCCTAAATGAACAATCCCTGGAGTTGGAAATGGGGCTTAACTTTTTCTCAGTATTCAGCCGAATGGGGAGAGTTTTGGGTACTATTAGAGATGAGAAAAGGAGAATAGATCTTTGATAGGTAGCCTGCAATGTCCCCTAAAGTGTGATTTAGACATTCAGATATGAGAAGTGACATTCAGGCAGAGTGGATTATGTGAACATATGAAGGAAAGAAAATATCATGTATGTGTAGAGAGCACTGATGATTTCAATTTGGCTAGGTGGAGTGTGCTTTAAGGAAAGTTTTAGGAAATAACAGCAAAAGAGTAAATTGGGATTGGATGGTGGAAGACCTTGAAAGCTGGGCAGTGAAATTTGGAATTTATTTTCTAGATGATGAAAAGCACTCAGAGTTTTTGAGCCATAAATCAACAAGCTCAGAGTTGCTATTAGTATTTAAATTTGTCAGTGCCAGTTTTTTTTTTTTTTTTTTTTAAGTACTGCAAGTGAACCATGGGTTGGCTTTAGCACCTGGTTGAATGGTGATATATTTTCATAAACGGAAGAAGACGTGAGGCAGTGTGAATGTCTATTTTATGTGTCTAGGAAGATGGTTGTTTCTTTGCTAGAAAGAAAAAAACAGCAGGGAAAAATTTTAGGGAGAAATTGATGAGGAGTCAATATTTGGATGCACTGAATTAGCTACTCTTGGAGCCATTAAATGGTAAGACTGTGGAGTTCAATTTTTCAAAGTTTTTTATTTTAAAGATGAATAATTTAATATTCACAGAATGTAGTGACTTATTCAATTTACCTTGCTTTACATTGTGGAGCAGTTTTACTACCAGTTCTCTTGACTATAAGCTCAGTACTGTGTCCATTTTAACATAGCTATCTCCATGTTTGTTATACAGATTTGATGTGTTTTGCCAGAATAATAAATAATACTTAACATTTATTGAAGATCACTTTATTTCGGAAATTGTGCCAAGCCACTTTTATTTTTATTAATATTTACTTGATAAGTGTGATAATTAAAACCTTAGTATCTGATGTTACTGAATACTTACAGCATGGCGTTTTACATATATTATATATTGTGCCTTTCATAACCATCTTATGGTTAGTAGAGTTTTGTTCTTAGTTTACAGATTGGAAGGAAAATTTACACTTGAAGGGATTAAGAAATATGCTTCAGGTCACATAACCTCAAGGAGAGGAACAGTATTTCATTCCATAAAATTGTACTCAAACCAGTCAGTGCACATTGTTGCCATCAAAGTAAATCCTTAAAATGGTATTGTAGCTTGATGGACGAGAGGGGGTGGCTGGACTGTAGACATTAGCATTTGGAAATTAGAAAGGTGAGACTAAGAATTCATCTAGAGGTGAGACCTAACAAGGCTGCTGATATAGATATCACAGTAATGTACATTTTCAAAGGAATCAAAGCTATGAGTCTGGGTTGTATTTACAAAGGAGAGATTGGAGAAAGAAGAAAAGAACTAGAGTCAGAATCTGGAGCCAAAGAATAAGACCAAGCAACTAAAAAATTAGGAAGACCTCTAAGAATGCTCATGACAATGCAATGGATAGCAGATCTTCAACAAAAGAAGATGACAAAGTTCTCCAGTGCTGCATGAAAAAACCCGTTAGTGTCAATGACCAGGAGCTCATTGGAGGCCTTTTGGGACACCAACTTTTTTATCATATGGCAGTTACAGAAGGTACTGGAACTAGGGTTAATGGATAAGTGCAATGGCTATTTATAGTTGGAGAGAGATTGCATCGGAGGAAGTCTTGAAGAATCACAGAGAGATCAAATAGATAATGAAGTTTAATGTTGGAGGCAATGGGAAGAAATATAATGGAAAAAAATAGCTCCACAAAGGAAGACTAGAGATAAAAGAGACTGATGAAGATTTAGAAAAAAATATTCTGGAGTAAAGTGAAATTGGGAACAATCTCATTGATGATCTCAGTGCTTTGAGTCAAATATGTGACTAAACCAGCAATGTACTATGGTGGGCTGTTTTTGCCAGATACCACATATACCACAATTAATAAATTTCCTAGAAACATACTTTTAACATTCAAATTTAGCTGCCAGAAAGATAAGCTACCAAAAATATAAATCATGCAAAATAAAACTGCCTGCCCATGTAGACGCTTGATAAAAATACACAACTTGTGATGTTGCATCCTAAGTAAATGTACAAAAGTAAAATTCTGTAAACTTGTAAAGTCTTCAAATTTCTTCTCATACATTTGCTAATTCCCTGTTTTCTTTCTCCCTGAACACCTTTGAGTTATTATAAGTATGCAATAAAAACCTTCTCTTTTCACCCTTCCTCCATGCAGAATAAGAGCAGATTGCATAGTCGGTTTATGATAAAGGTTAACATTTACTTAAGTTACTGTGTCTCAGGCAATGTTCTAATGGCTAAGACATAATAAATCATTTATTACTCTCACCAACTCTTAGATTTTGTTTTTATCCAAATGTTGCAAATGAGAAAACAAATATAGAATTTACATACTTTTTGATGGTTTAGCTGTTTGCATTTTGCTCTAATTAATTCAAACAAAATCACATAATAATCACCTTAAAACTTTTAAGTATGTGAAATTAAAGAGCTCCTTTAATTAACTATATAGTTAACTAACTATATAACTAACTATAAAATAGCAATTTTCAACTAAGTAGAGAAATGTTGCTTTGGATAGAAAGGGTATTAATATCAGATCTACTTTCCTGGTTCAGCAGGTAAAAATAAAAAAACTGAAGTGTCTGAGAAGGTGGAATGTAATGGAGTGGAAAAGAGATAAACTGGTAAAAGTTGTAGGAGTAGAAGTTATCAGCCTTGTTCTCACAGGGCAAGCCTCTTTTTGACTTGGCAAGCTCATTTTGACTGTTACCCTCTTACTAGAATATTTATCGACAAACTGCCTTACCTATTTTCTTTCAGAATGCAAAGAGGCAGACTTTCCCTTCCTTAACTTGCTTTCCCTTTTTCTGTTCCCAAATTGAAAGATTGATATTTTATGTATTTACTTATTTTATGTGCACTGGACTAATACGTTCTCATGTTCCATTAATATATAATGGTATTAATACAAAATTCTTATATATTCCTCTTGCATCATTTCTCATCTGACAATACATTTCCGATAAATAAGTATTTAATTGAAATTAATCCTTAATGCTTATATTCATCCTTCTATATGTAAAAGTTAACACAATAGATTATGCGTTTCAGTTAGAAAAGAACTTCTAAAACTAAACCTTTATCAAATGAGAGTGCCAGTACCCTATATAGTATTCTAGTAGTCTGAAAAAAAAAAGGTTAAGACATCAAAACCCCAACAGTGGTAGGAAATGACTTGAACAGTGACAAGAAGAGAGTCCGATGAGTCATAAATAAGCTAAATTAATTCAGAAGCAGCAGGGTGCTGCAAAAATGTAGTTGCTACCTTTTGATCTGCAACAAAAAACAATTCCTTTTGTTCTTCAGTAGTATATAAAGATAGCCTCGTGAGACTTTTATCCACTGAATTTATAATATTCAGTATTTGAATACAAAAGTAAGAAGAACCATGTTCTTAAACAATGGCGGATTAGAGTGTGTCAGAAGCAATGGCTTAGATAAGTGTGTTAAAATTTCAGGTCACTAGAAAACCAGTTAATTAAATAATCCAAAACAGTTTGTGTCTTTGCCCAGGGAGTAAGAAATTGAAAAAATTATTCATGTTTGTCACAATTCAAGATTATTTTTATTTATGTGTTTGGGTTTATTATATTTTTATATAGTTCAAAAGAAGAGAAGCATATGATTATTACTTTTTAACCATTTTACCATTTAGTTTAGAGATAGGCTCTTTATTCACATTCAAATAAAATCATCTTTAAATTTTTTATTTCTCGTATATCCATTTTGAAAAATTTTCTGACATTTTTAGTTTTGGATACAAAATTTAATTGCATAAGACAAGTAAATGCCATGAAGGTAGTTTTTAATGTAGTAGAGATAATAATAGAATATTTCTTAATTATATTTGGCAGTGGAGTGAATAGCTTAGGTAGAAAGAGAACAACATTCTTAATTAACTTAGAACTTATACATTTTAACTTCCTAGGGTTTGGATTTGTTTTAATTTGTGCATCTGTCTGTTATACTTATTCTTTCTGTACTGATAAAAATAAGAAGAAATCATATTTTTTCTTCTAATCAAGAAAATTCAGTAATACCTTTTATCAGTGCATGAGAAATAAAGAAGACTTCAACTTTTAGTTACAAACCCACATTTTTTCTGTGTGTTATTATTAATTCATATTGATTAAATATTTGCTTTCTGCCTAAAACTTTTCTAGATACTTTACATTTATTATCTAAGTTAATTTTCAATGACAAGAAGTATTATTATTATTATTATTATTATTATTTGAAAATGAGAGATCTGAGATAGAGGAAGGTTAAGTAACTTTACCAAAGTCACCTAGGTGGCAGAAGAAGAAAGCCTAGTTATTATAAATACTCTAACTGTACTTATTCCAGATTTGCCCCTCCCCCCAAGAACATTAAGGACCGTTAAGTTCATGGTCATTAGAGAACCTCATATCTATACCTGACTTTCTGGATTTGTCAGTGATGAAGTGGGAATGAAAATGGAGGAGAGGGGGTGGGGAATGTATTCACTAGAAAAGTTTCCTTTGTTTCCCTGACATACTGAAAAGGAAAGGATTACCTTTGAAATTTTAAGATTTTCTAGCCATTTCTGCTAAATATCTTCTTTGGCAAAGGGTTGAATTCGATGCACTTTATTTCAGTTTTTCTAGGTGGATATCTGCTGCTGTCATGGTTCATACTTGTCAGAGGCTGACAAACACCTTTAAGATGTCACACATCTTTAGATGAACAACAGGCTATCTGGCACTTGTGACTGCTTCCTGAATTAATACCTTCTATTAACCTAATCGTTCTCAAACTGCTGTAGTTTAGTAGTGTTTCAGAAACTACATGAAGATATTCCATAGCACAAATTGAATAATTTTTTTTTTCAAGTCATGAAGGAAAAAATTAGCTACATCTTCCTAAATTCTTAAGCTTTAAATTTTTTTTCTTCAAATCTTGGCTTCTGCTATTGCTTGCCTATGGAAGAATCTATTCTAGTAGTTACATTTATATTTTGGCATTAAATGTATTATATTCAATTATTGAAGATATGGTGAAAATCCCAAAATTTCAAGGAATAATTGTAGTTTTTTCTTCCATGGTTGTTGGCTAAAGAAGAATCTATACTATGTTGCTGGACTCGGGGTTTTCTTTTTGATAATCAGAATAATACATAGACATGCTGAAGTAGCAGAGATGGTAGATTGAATTACATAAGAAAGAACACACGGCGAACTGGATATTTTTAGAGATGGACTTACAAGATTAGGCCCAGTAAAATAATCTGAAATAATAAGTGCAGAAATATGGATAAAAGGAAAAGAAGAGATAGTCTAAACTTCTTATGGAAATGGAGAAAGGAAATAAAATGTGAAGCAGCTACTGTGTTGTATATAACATTGTCTAAAAAATAAATGTCCTAAGGTGTTTTTTTCTAAATACATTTTACTCTTTGTTGTATAGATATCCAAATTCTCTCACGCAACTACCCTTTTAACCACCCCTCCCCCCCAATTACCCTTTGCTGCCCTCTTTATGACTGGTAAAACTTGCATGTTTTGGATTTTCTTTTTTGAATTTTTCAGATGTGGATTGGTGTTTTACGAACATGATAGCATGCAGAGATAAACCATAAAGTAGAACGATAAGGAAAAGATAGTATTTAATATGATGTTTGCCCAAAGCACAAAAACAT
Organism: Eidolon dupreanum; assembly: GCA_028627145.1. Taxonomy (NCBI): domain Eukaryota; kingdom Metazoa; phylum Chordata; class Mammalia; order Chiroptera; family Pteropodidae; genus Eidolon; species Eidolon dupreanum. Next base: position 55,773,245 of record CM053513.1, read on the forward strand.
AAAGATGTTTTACAATTTGAACATGTTGAAAATGACCAATTACATCTTTATTTATTTTTTTCTGGATTCTAGTTCTCAGCTTCAAGGTTGAATCTTTTATCTACTTGGCATTCTTTATGAGAATCTAGAATCTTGACCTTATTGTAATACTTATGTCTTGTATTTGATAGAATCTTCTCTGATACCAACTGTGCCAAATATTATGTTTCACTAAACACAATAGCCAGTGCTATACCTTGGAGTCAGTGAAGGCCTATTTGTTTAAAATGTGTCTAAAACTATTCTAAACTCTTAATAATTACAATAACAATGACAATAATTACAATAACAATACAATAATAAAAAGACAACTGTTCTTAGACAAGATTTTAACCTAATTGTTGATTTGGTTATGGTTATGCCCAGTGTGTTTAGTTTGGGGAATGTGGTATTAATTGGAATTCTTGAAACTTACACTAATATTACTCTGTTATTGACCCATTCTTTTGAGGATGGCTAAGAATTAAACTATTTTGGAAAGAAGAAACTCCTGATTACTCTGTTATCAGAGATACAACAATAAATAAGAACACTCTTTGACTTCATGGATCACATATATTGGAGAAGACAGATATGTACACAGATATAATTACATCTTTCTATTGTAATGGTATACAGATGTGAAACATGCTAAAGTAGAGGAAGACACAAGACAATCTAAGAGTTGTTTTAACTTTAAAGGGCTGGTTGACATAAGGATGAAATATGAATGGTGAGAATTAATTGGGTTAAAAATTTTATAGTGAAGTGAGTTCAAGAAGTAGAAGTATAATTGAGGTGATAAACTAAGAATTAGCAAAACCAGAGGATGATTAGTTCTATATTAAAATTTCTAGGAATAGCCAGGATAAAGCTGAAGATGTTGCTTTCTCAAATTTAATGGTGTTTCAAGATGTAAGTTCATGAGGACAACTCAGATTACAAACAGAAGGAAAATTAAAGTAGCTGTATATAGGAAAAATAACTATGACTCTAGATTGTAAACAGTTTACCACATACTTAGAACCTTGACACAGCAGATTTTGGAAATAGGACCCTCATGGAAGTATTTTCTTTAGATCATTAAAAGTTTATAACATTTTTAAAAATCAAAGTGAGAATAATACAATTTCATTCCCTGCTAATATCAGCATATGTGAATATGTTTAAAGAATATAATTCAATTAAACTTTTCTTCTGTGATTTCTAAAATAATTTTTAAAAAATAATCAATTGAATTAAAAACAGTTCTAAGGCAAAAGAACCTAATTGCATTAGTGTATTCAAAATACAGGTATTTTTTTCTTGCAAATGTTAAAAGAAGTTTTAAATATCAGCTTTTAAAATTTATTTAAAGGATCCTTGTACACCACTTTGATTTAAATAGTATGTAATTAACCTATATAGATAGTTTAATTAATTTACTAGTGTTTAAGCAATTTAGGGTAATGCTATTCTTGTACTGAGGTCATATAACATTTTTAAGTAGTTTTTTTTATTCTATTTTAAACTTTTGAGACAGTTGCTAGAAACATTAATTTGGTGAAATTATTAGACTTTAATCAAATATAACCTCATGTTATGTTACCTTATGTATAATTTTATTATAATCAATAGTCAGAAAAATAAACTTCACCTTGCTTTATAAAACCAGGTAAAATAAAAATCACCAATATAATTTTGAAGTTTTCATATTTCTGTATTAAAAATACAACTCAAAGAATTGCAAAGCTGCTAAATATTAAAACATCAATAAAGTTAGTGATTCAAAAATATCTGTTCTAAATACATAGTCATTTCCTAAATACATTTTTCAATAACAACCTTTAGAAATGTGTTAATTTTAAGGATATTATTAAATGAATGTCAGAAATTTACAAAATTATTTCAATTAGGTTGTAAGTTGTCATTTTGTCAGTGGCTATCCATGCAATAATGAGTAGTCATTTATGCAAAAAGATGAGAAAAACAGTTTAGGACAAATTTAATTGAGGTTTGAGGAAACCACATTACTCTCAGAAAGGAAAAGGATATTTGAAAAATTGTGGAGTTACTGTAAACCACAATGTTGCTGAAATGCTCTACTTTTAAAGTCTCTGTAACAAAGCAACAGTTTTAAGGTGGAGCGTGAGAATAGCTTCTTCTGTTCTCAGCACATATTCAACATTTCTTCTTTCCTCATCAGTTAGCCTTTGTCAATGCTTCTTTACTTGTTGGTTTCTGTGCATGTGAACTACTAGGTTACTGTATATATTATCTTGTTTCTCTCATGTTTTATTCTTAGTTCTGAGCATAAACCCTTTCATTTAATCTTCCAGGCTGTGTGTTCTATGACAATCCACTTAACCTGGGCTCTCCTCCCTTTCCTCTTCTTCTCTACCCTCCCTTTTCTCTCTGTCCTTATGATGTTTTTGTCTCCCCTAGAAGGTCTACTAGCCTCCATTCTGGTTCATATCATTCAAGATTCCCTTTGGCTCTTATTTATCTATGGATTCCTCTGAGAGTTTCCTCATTCCTCACAATCCCAGCATATTGACTCATACAGAATCACCTGCCCATTTCACTCTACTGAAATGTGTCTATTTCCTGTCAGATGTGGCCAGACATTCTCCTCTGAAAGACAGCCAGTTTATCTACAAACAACTTGCCTCTTGGTAGTATTTCTATATCAGAAATTAGATTTCTATAAAAATTGTACTTGAGCATGCAAACAAATTCAATACCTTCTGTTATATCATAGATAAGACTTACATTATTGTTGTTTTTCCCCTACAAACTAACTTATCAATATGAAGCCATGTGAAAAGAAATTTGAAATATCTTTCTATTGTCCAACCCCATACACACCTGACTTAATAATAACTAACATTCTTTTATTGCCTTTTACCATCTGCTTGGCACTAAACTCAACAATTTAAAAATATTTTTAAATATTTACATTAAGAAATTCCCCCAGTTTCCTTTGAGTGTTTACTGAGATTAAAATTTCAAAAATATTGTTATTAAAAAGTTTTACTAAAACCTAACTGAAATGCCTATTGTGCCAATCTGATTTCATGAAAACAAAATATTCATAATATAAAGTAACCATTTACTACTATTGAACACTCTCAGCTTTCTCATACCCTTATTCTTTTCTTAAAAGCCTTTTTAAATGTACCCTTATTATTCTGGGTTTCTTTTAGTAATCTGTCAGTGTAACTTCCAAATAATAAAGATGTTTTAAGTTAAAAACACTTTAGAAGTTTTTTTTTTCACTTAGAAATAAATTCCACTGTGTAAGTCCCTTGAAGTTGTTATAATTATTACAGCCTATGGGGATTAGTATATTGTAAGGAGATTACTCGCCTTCTTTACTTAGCAGCACAATGAGAGAGGGTGCACCACGAGAATACAGAGCAGTAAATGTTTGAGTTGTATAATTAGAAGAGTTCTGGATAAACAAGTTATGTTGCAGTACCCTTTTAAAAATACAACATCAAACTAATTTTTATTGAGTACTACTTTGTATATATTATTTGCTCTAAGGAATAGAGAGTATAAAAAATATAAGACATTTCTAGTCTCAAGAATTTTATGAGTTTGAGGAAGGGATATGTTCATGTTGGTGTAGGCATTTTAGAGAACTATCTTATCAATGGTATTATTTTAATAATAAAGTCAGAGAAACTGAGAATCAGAGAAGTGAAATAGTGGGAAGTGACAGAGTTGGAATTCAAATTTATTTGAGTAAAAAGGTCATGCTCTCTCCTCCTGATAAATCAATTGGATAAAAAAAAAAAAAAGACATGATCACTCATGAAATAACATTTAATCCTTATTTGATGATGACTTCCATTGTAAGTATAGTCTGTAGTTGCTCTAGAAGAATTCAGGACAGGTTAAAATAACCTAGCAAGGCTTTGCAGGAGAGATTAGTATTGAGTTGTATTTTGAAATGGAGTAGGATAAAAATACACACAAGGAAAATCAGAATATAAGAGAAAGAATTTATGAAAAGACACATAAATAGAAATGGGCTTTTTGTGTTGTTCAAATGTAGAAGCCAATAAATAGAGTTTGTATATAGCAGAAAGAGTCTTTTAGTAATAGCTTGTAAATAAGATCGGGTAGGACATAACTGTAGTAGCTACATTAATAATGTGGTAGTTGTGGGTACAGTTAAGTACTTTAAATATATTAATCTACAGAACAACAACCATGTCAAAGGGGTACTGCAATGATTTTTTTTTTTTATGGGTGAGGATATGGTTGTATAGAGAGGTTAAACAGCTTTTCTCAAGTTTAGACAGCTAGTAAATACAGAACTAAATTCAAATCAGGCATCCCAGTTCTAGATCCTGTACTCTTGACTGCTATACTATTCATTGCTCTGGGAAAATGACAAAATATTACATGCACCCTTGAAAGTCATGACATCAAGCTACACTTGGAACAGGAAAATGGAATAATAACCTAGAATTGAAATGATGTGTGTGCCTGGTATGGCTTGAGTTAGGTAGTGGGTAGTGCGCAGTAAAATTGGAGAGTAAGATTATAAAATCTGAAATAATTTGTGATGGGATATAAATATTGAAGATGAGGTAAATATTAAAAATTTTATGAAGTTTTGGGTTCTAATGGTTGGAACAGTTCCGGTGTCAATTACTGATAGGCAGGTTGGTTGTGAGACCTGATTTGGAAGGGAAAGTTTACCTATTCTGAATTGAGCTAACTGTGAAACATCAAGAGATTAATACACAGAAGACATTTTAAAATACAGGACAGTTAATCTACTGAAGAACACAGAAATTAAATTAAGATATTAACTTGGAAGTTGTACAGTCCAGTGCATTGAACAAATATTTATGAGTGTAAAAGTTGCTAAAAAAGTACTACTCAAACTAGATTCCATGGATCTATACTGGGCCACAAATTGTTACCAATAAGAATTAAGGTTAATTCAAGTTTATTTTATTTTACAATAATATTGATCTGCAATTGGGGCTAAAAAATTGTTTTTTTTTTTTATGGCAAATACTTTGAGACGCACTTCACTAGATAGTTACATTCCTTCACTGTAATAACTGGTCAATATCAAGGTCGCCCAGACAAATTGAGGCAATTTCTAGCATTGTAAGATAAAGTTCAATTGAATTCACTTTATTCACTTTTGTTCCTTCCATTGCCCACCACTGATAAGTAGGAGCCTGAATCAACAATCTTGTCCTGAAGTGCAGTGTCCTAGGCATCTTAGACAAGTACTGGGGCAGAGCATTGCTTTTCTGTGATATGTGATTTAAAGCGAACTATCCAAGAGGCAAAATCCTTGCAACAGAACCAAAGTCAATACAGACAAATCATTTCACTATATCATCAGTCCACAAAGGCTAGGTACAAGGTTAAGGGTTAAAAGTAAAGAATAAGAAAGAAAACATTTTCTCTTGGCTTGAGAAAATAGCCAAAGCCATTTTTATAGATCACTTACAGGTTGCTATGGTCAGTTATGGATTATTTGGGAACATTGATTATACCTGTTCATTCTCTTTATTATATATGAAAATAGCTTGTTTCATGTTTCTTAGAATGTACCTGCACCATTGCTATGCTTCCTGAAAAGTCTGAGGTTATTATATAAGATTTACTAAGGAGGGTTGTTTGAGCCCACCAGCCACTGGAGTGGGGCAGGGCATGCATTATTTAAAGCATTTACAGTGCAGGGTTTTCTCCAATTAAAGTGAATTGAGATTCTCTTTCCTAGGCCCTTATCTCTCCAGGTGGAATGATAGGAGACAAATTCTTATCTCTTAAGACTTTGGAAGTTTTGAGGCTCTCAGGGGTCTGAGGTAATACCTTTGTCTAGTGACCATTGATCAAGGTCTCAAAATAGATACCAGTTATAGGGGCCCAGTGGCCTATGAAAGAGCACAGACCGCAGGTAGAGGGACTGTTTCAGACAGCTGTGGACACACTGGAAGGCCGGGCCAATGCGCCAGATTTTTCCTTTTTATCCAAGTTAGAAACAATATATACATGATTAAGATATATCTTTTGGTCAAAGCAGCTGATAGGTTTATTGAATATCTAAAATTTCTCTGTAATCCTGAGTCAGGGGGCAAGAAGTGGTGGGTATAAAAAATGCCTTCTAATAATAAGTGGTCTGAAATACGTAGAAAGCCACAATCTCCAAAGTATGAGGAATACAAAGTTACAAGAACAATTTGCATATGCCAGGAGTTTATAACTAGTTTATAGCATAAGCCCTACCAAAAGTCTATAATTAAGAATATAAGCAAATGACATTTAATGGACCATATTTAGCCTTATACCTGAAACAGCAAAAAAAACAGACAAAACATATTGAAGCATCAGTTTTCAAGACACTAGACATCAGCCAGCAAAGAACAATAGACCGTAAAAGATGGAGAACAAATGAGATGAGACTTAACATTTATTCAGTTTTAGTGCCTTGGGAGCTTCTCAGTCTTGGTCCGTGGAGGAGAAACTCAGGTGGAGCCCAGTGGATTTGCTATAATGAAGAGACAGAGCTGAAAGTCTGAGGAGATAACAGCAGCTAGAGACTGCAGGACACGGTACTAAAAAAGAGAGCTGCACACAAAGGAGAACCCCAGAAATCTGCAGTGGATCTCTGTTAGATATTTAGCTGAGTACAATGTAGCACATGTGTATGAGGAAACCACCTGAGGCTGGTAAAAAAAATATCAGAGATAGAGGCAATAGTGCCTGATACACAGGGCTAGGAATAGTACCTAGTGCCAGTAGCCACATACTTGTGAGAATGACTACAATTAAACAGACCATATCAATTGTTGATGAGACTGTGGAGGAACTGGAACCTGGTAGGAAAGTTAAATGGTGAAATCATTTTGGAATAAAGTTCACCAGATTCATAAAATGTTAGACGTATTTCTACCTATGACCTTGCTGTATTTCCAAACATAGTATTTACCCAAGAGAAACAAGAGCATATATTCTTATGATGACTTGTATACATACGTTCTTAACAATTTTATTTGTAAGACTCAAAAACTGGAAATAAAGTGAATGACCATCAACCAGTGAATAGCTAAACAAATTGTGGTATATCTGATCATACAGTGGAATATTACTAAGTAATATAAGGAAATGGACCATTGATGTATGCTATAATATGGATTAGTGTCAAAATAGTTATGCTGAGTGGAAGGAGCCAGAATAAAGGACTGTGAGAAAGAAATAGAGACTATAAATAACTCTCAGCTAAGGAAAGTTATACAAAGAAGGTGAGATATGTGTTAAAAATAAAAAACATTTTGATAGAGAGATGAAAGATGAATGGGGATTTATTCAATAAAATTAGAGTCATCAAAGTGGAAATAATTATGGAATTTTCATGGATTGAATAGGCTGTGATGGAAACTAGAGTGATCCCAGTTGGTGTTAAAGAGAATTAGACAAAGTAGTGAGTGAGATAGGTTGGAACTTTTGAATGATAGCTTGAGTTTTGATAGTATCTTTAGCATTAGAATGCTTGGAATTATCAGAATAGATCAGCCGTCTCAGGAGAGGAGTTTGTCTAAAGAGCAGACAGCACCAAACTGAGTCTTTAAAAACATTGAGTTAAATAAATTCAGGAAAAAGAGTTATAAAGATTTTTTTTAAAAGAGTGGATGTAGAGGAATATGTAGTCATCATAATATCAAAGAGGCCAATTTGGTGAAAGAGATTCAGAAACTAGGATACAGTTTTTGACACATTGGAAGAGAGGTCCTAGGGAAGAAGAGGAAGAATGAAAGGACCATGGCTATATCAATGGGAAGATGTTATTAGTTTCCTAAATAAATACAGTGAATAGATTTCTACTAAGAACTCAGATGAATGTACCCAGTTATCAATAGGTCTTCTACGAGAATACATAGAGAAAGGAATCCCCTGTTCAGGTTGGTGATTTCCTATAAGGGGTATTCCTGGAGGGCAAATTTGGTATGGTATATTTTTTCCATAAAAAGTGGTTTACTTTTGGATCTACTGTGGGTGTCCAGAAACTCTGAGGACTCCTAGAACCATTCCAAGTACTGTTAATAATGTGACAGGTCCCAAATTATTTTGACATCTTTGAACTTCAGAATGAGGAATATTTTGGAGATCTTAAAATTAGACAGACTTCCTAAGGAAGCCCACATTTTCCTTTTGAGTTTCAGTGGGAACGAGGCACTTCTGAAGAGTATAATAAAGCAAACGGAGTTTAGGCCACTGTGTTATTCTCTGGGTACAAATTAGTTAGGTTCCTGTAAGTCACATTCTTGTACTTCATGATAGAAAAATGTGCTGTTGATAAATGAGTTAGCATTACATTATGAGCAGAACATGAGCAAAGGGGTTACAAAGTAGTGGTATATGAAACAATGATACAGAGCTGAAATGACAGACTTTACCAGCCGCATATTAAAAGTGCCCTCTGGTAAAATTTACCATGATGTTTTCAGATAAACTGTGTCTAGGACACATGGATAATGACAAGATTGTGAATAGCATCTCAGAATATGAAAGTCATGATAGATATATGCTCAGCTATCGAAGAGTAGTTCATTTTAAAATAAGCCATATTTTCTTGTAGTTGCAGGGCAAGAGAAAAGCAAATCGTTTATTAAAGGGAATGACGATGTTGATCTCTGACAGCTGATCTTTTCAGTGTAAGTGAAAACACCAACTGTAGCAGCATCAACAAACCTGCTGATGTCCCTTTTTATTTGAAAGGTTCCTTGGACATTTAAAATGTTTTTACCATGAGAAGAATGAACTAGGCTTTCAATTTCATCTGTAGATTCCTAATCAGGGTGGGTAGCCATGATTGAAATGACCCAGGAATTGTTATTTCAGATGTGAATACTGTCAATGGGATAAACTTAGATGGGATAAACTACATTTCTGTGACTATGTTATCGGTCTGACTAAAGTGATCACTGAGACTCATCCACTCTTATTAACTTATGTCTCATCCCACAAACCTCTTCAAAACATCACCTCTCGCCACGCCCTGAAAAAATCACTTTGATGGTGGAGATTAAATCCATCATTGCATTTGTAAGCCTAGAATCAAGGGAGCTATTACTCCTTCCCCCCTCACCCCAGAAGACTAACTCTTTTTACTTTTTTCATTAGATATTGTGCTGACACCATAAGGTTTCTCACAGATGGTCATAAAATATGTTATATTTCAAGAAGGATGCAGAGTTCTGATTATTCAGGCCATGCTTTATTTACATAAGGACAGGCATGGCAAGTAGTACTGATGGCCTAAATGGAAATGTAGAACTATTAAACTTTTTGAACACATTATTTGCTTTTGACAGTAAAAATTGTTGTAGTGTGTTTGGATCTAAAAATGCAGCAATTTCGTATAAAATTTAGAACATAAACAGGAAAGTATTCCTTAGAAATTTTGCAAAGTTGGTATTTCAGGGTTTTTTTTTTTTTTTTTGCTTAAAAATTAAACTTATTGAAATCATAGTAAAAATAGCATAACTTGCAGGAAAATTAAACAGCCTTAGTGCATGGAAAAAATTTGTCTCTAAAAGAGAAAACACTTTTTTTTTTCTATTTCTGCCACCCCCTCCTGTTTTAGGGGAGTGTTCTGATCAGGCGCTTTATGTTGGCTTTTTGAAAGATCAAATATTTGATGTAAATTTTTGTTTGAAGTAGTGAAGGCTTTTCTAGAAAACTCTGAGTTCAAATGTGACATTTATTATAGTATTATGTGTCCTTACTGAGGAAAATTAAATATAAATAAGTGTTAATGAATGTCCTGGGTGGCCTGTAAAGAAAAATTCATTCCCTCTCTATAAATGAGAAAAGCTTGGAGTAGAGTATGATAAACTATGCCAAATAAATACGCTGGACTATGAAATGACAATAGTATGGACACAATAACAAATCCTTGAAAGACAATTGTAATTCTTCCAAGTTGTGGAATGATTGTTTTCCTCTCAAAGAGAAAAGTTCTGTTGACTAAATTATGCACATAATTTTTAAGAGTGCTTGTGTTTTTTAGCAAAATTCAGTATATGTTTCCCAAGTGTGAAATTCTTTTGATATAGGGATAAATAGTAATCTTTGGAACTGACTAAATAAGCATTAAATACTTGGGGCTGTTTTTCCCCATCATTTATCTTGATAGAGAAAACCTCACACACACACACACACACACACACTCAGGAAGATTGTTTTTTAGTTTCTGTAGATTATCAGACTTCTAGTGATGTTGATGTAAGCAGTTATTTCTGTTAGTTTTACACAGCTGTTGCTATGTGTTAGGAGGAAAACAGTAGTCTGGAACACTGCAGGAACAATCAGAGCAAGTAATTAGTTTTCTTTTCTTGAAGAAAATACTTGACTGAAAGCCCTTGACATGGTATATTTAAGAAGAAAAAGTAAAGTTAAAATAAAAGAAAATAGATAATGCCTAGAGATAAGCTAAGAGTAGCACCTGGAATAAATAGGTAATTTGGCAAGAATGGAAAGTTATCCATCTCCATGTCTGCAACATGTACAAGAAGTTTTCTGAGGTATAACTAGAAGTATTTTAACCATTTCCTACGAGTAATTCTAATCATGGATGTCTAGTAACTTCCTTTGAATTTTTTTACATAGTCTAATTGCTGTTTTTATTAGAAATTATTTCCTGGTTTTTAACTCAATTTTCCTTTATCCAATTAAACTCTATATTCTACATGATATAATTATAAACATACTACATGCTTTTCATGGTTTTGTTTCTTCACAGATCTGAAACCTTCATTGTTTTGTGTATTTGACATTTTTATAAGGCATATTTACAATAAATATGCAATAATCATATCCTATCAAGTTAGAAAACCTGAAGCACCTCTAATGTATGATAGAAACTAAAAGAGAAAGAACAAAATTTTAAATTATGCTAAATTTTGTTATGTTTACTAAACAATTTTCCCATGAATGTATCTGATTTTCTAAAACAAGAAAGTTATTGGAGATAGATTAGTATTATTGTATTCTGTTTTTGCTTTGGTTACACTTAGTGGAGAAAAGTAAAGGTAGTTTTTATGGAATTTTACAATCCTTTTAATTGTGTATATATATTTTACAGTTGAAACAAACATTTTTAAGTACACAATACAACTTAACTATCAAAATTAAGCCAAAATTAAAAATAGATAATTGCTTATCTTTATTTGAAAAATTTCTCCTCTGTGTCCTTATTATGAGTTGGTCACCTTAAAAATTCTGTTTTGATTCAGTGAGTTAACAACATATTCTCTTGTAGTCACCTACCCTGAAACCATCACAGGCACCAGCATTATTCCCATTAAGAACTGAGAAACTGAGAAAGGAAATATATAGGTATTAAGTAAGTATTTCATGGATTTGATAACACATAACAGTTAAAATGAACGTTATCAAATAAATTAAGTGTAGCTAAAACAGAAGATCAAGAACTAGATTACATGGGTTTGAATAGTTATTCTACCATTGCAAAAACTAACTAGGCTTAGGCAAGTTATATAACCTCTTGTGCATCAGTTTACTTATGTACATGAGGAGTATAACAATAGTCTCTACCTCATGTTGTGTGGATCACATGAGTTAATAAATACAAAAGAGAACATTTTCTGGTACCAAGAAAGCACTTAAAAATAATTAGCTAGTGGTGGTAGTAATAGTAATTCATACAAAATTTAATTTATTTTCCGTCAAGGGAAAATATATGAGCAATGTGATATTAAAAAAATAATACAAAAAAGATGAAGTTATGACATATGCTACAACATGGATGAAATTTAAAGACGTTATTCTAAGGGAAATAAACTGGACACAAAAGACATCATTATCTCTTTAGCTATCTTCTTCCACCTTTGCTTACTACTCCCCATCTGCAGCCCATCTCAAGAGAGAACAATGGAAGGAAAGGGTTAAGGAGACTAAGAAAGAAGTAGAGTAATGAAGCAAAAGAAAAAGTAAAATATTGAGACAGAGAAAGAGGTACAGGGAAGAGGATTAATCTGCCTTTTCCAGGGCTCCAATGAACTCTTCAGTTTTATTTTCCTAGACTGAAACTTCAAAGGGAAACTTGTTGATTAAAAAATTAAGTTTCCCAGTAATTTCCATCCTCACCAATATGTAAATTGACAGACTCTGTGACAGTTTCCAGACTTACTGACAAAGGAAAGATTTTTGACTGGTACAGCAGACATAGCTGATGCGTCAGCTGACTGCCTTTATCTGTCTTTCTCTACTTTCTCTCAGTCCTCTTAGAGTAAAAAAAAAGAAAGGAGGATTCCATAGAACAGATCATTTGGTGAACATCTAAGGGTTGGATTGAGAAAGAATGGAGGTTTGGGTCACAGGATTTGGGATAAAAGAAGGGATCATGTGACAATAACAGGTTATCTGTATATAGAATCTATAGGCATAGTATTTCTTAAATCTATTAATTTGTCCAGAAGAAAAGAATAATGGCTTGATGTTTAGCTATTTTGGAGAGAAAAAGCCTTTTTATATGAATGTTAGAAAAAAAACCCTAAAGATAATTTTAATTATGTACTACAAATAAATTGTTTTGTTTTATATTTTTTTCTTGAAATTTGGGGTAGAATGGAATTGTGTTTGTCTAATTATTATAAAATTTGACTTCTTGTACTTAATAAAATATTGGTTATAGTTTTAAAACACTAAGAACATATTTGCCTTTGATTTGATTTACTTTACTTGACCTAAAAAAGATAGAAATCAGATTATCTATGATTAAGATGAATGGATATTTCTAGGAAACAAAATTGGTTCAGTTAGAGCAATTATTGTTTTTTATTGTTGTTTGTCCAGAAGAAGCAGCACAAGTCTTTCTGCTATTTCTTTCTGGCCTCTCTCAGATGTTATAGTCAAATTGCGTTACCCAGAGGTGAAGGAGGAGGTTCAGGATAGATTGTTATACTATCATAGTTACATGTGGATAATGATGAATATCTTGGGTAAAAAAATGTCTGAGGCTAATTTTTTAGGGAAAGAATTGGCTACTTAAGCTTCTTTATATTTAGGCAATTGCAGATTATTGAGTATCATCAGATAATTTTTAATAAAACTTGTTCATCTCTATTTTAGGAAGGAAGATTTGAGGAAACCATATAAGTTTGGAGGAAATATTAAATATTTAAAAACATTTTTAAAAGACTTTTTTAGAGCAGATTTAGGTTTGCAATAAAGTTTAGGGGAAGGTACAGGGATTTCCCATATAAACTCTGCCACTGCCTGTTCATAGTAGCCCTCCCATTATCAATGTAACTCACCAGGATGGTACTTTTTTTTTTTTTTTTTTTTTTTTTTACCTATTATGACCATTGTAATTACTCAAAGTCTGTAGTTTACCTAAAAGTTCACTCTTGGTTTGTTTATTCAGTGGGTTGACAAATGTATAATGATATATATCCATCAGTATATCATAGAGTATTTCAGTGCCCTAAAAATTCTCTATGCTCTGCCTATTCATCTCTCCCCTCCACCCCCAGCTACCCTCCTTCTAACCACTCATCTTTTTTATTGTCTCCATAGTTTGACCTTTTCTAATATTGTTATATAGTTGGATCATACAGTGTGTAGCCTTCTCAGATTGGCTTCTTACACTTAGTAATAGAAAGATTGACTTTTGAAAGAGTAAATATGCCCTTAACACTTTCATGAAATATACATCGAATACACTTATCCTGAAAGAAAATTGTATTCATCTCTGACATGTGAGTAGAAAAACATGTTCTAAAAATTGGTTTAATAAGAGAAAGTATTAACTTTCTCTTCACTGTTTGCTTTAATAAAAATAATATTTAATTAAATTCTGTTTGCTGTTAAATAAACTTGGTGAAATGAAGGAAATTCATTTATAATTAAACAGAAAAATAATTTTTTTCATTAGTCCTCTTCCCTTTTTTTTTGAATTTTATATCCTCAAATTTCTCACTTGATATATAAAGAAAACATAAAATATGCTTTTCTATGTATTATCATTGTGAAATAGAAAACTTCTGAATGGTGGTTATTGAGGAAATGTTTAAATTATAACATCTAAGATGATACTGAGTTGAATATGCAGTATTCTCTATAAACAAAATTACGAAGTAGATGGTGTCTTAATTTCCTTCACTAGATTTCCTGCCCACTTGTGTAATTCCTGTATCCCTATGACCTCCAAACACACGCATACACACTCTACCTTGTATTGTCTTAACCATTAAATAGGGATAATAATTAATCTCTTTCTACAGATGTGAAATAATAATGGTTTATGTACTGTCAAAGAAAAAACAGAGCTGATAGTAGTTAAAGTGGTAAAAACAAATTTCATTCAAAACTGTTACAATATGGGAAAAGAGACTTTAGTACAGAACTGGGCGTAATTACAGATACAACAAGGAAAAGAGGGGATTTATAGACAAAGACAGAGTGGAGGTTGGTGATAGAAAATTTTTGAGAATCATCATCAGTGGTTAAGGGGCCTGCCTAAACTGACCCCAACAGATTCTTGTTAAAGGCAGGACAGAATGATCACACATCACTGGATGTGGAGGATGGCCAAGGATGAATAACCTGATTAGATATTGAGGGTGATTAGTTATCAAAATTGGGGGTTGTCCTAAAATTGACTTAGCAGAGTTCTTGGAGATAGTTCAGGATCCTGACTAAAGTTTGGTCAAGCAAAGAATCTTTGTCAGTACAAAGTCTGTGATGAATTGTTTGCAGTTTATAAAAGGAAAAGGTTGGGGAGGTTAGAAGACAAGATTGAAATGATAATCTCATAGCGAAGTTACCTCTGGGTGGAAACCTTTCATAATTATTCACTTTCCTACCAAGGTGTGTCAGTGCCATTCACTATTCTCCCACAACTCACACATGCGTGCAAACACACATGCACACACAATAGTGGAATGAATAATGAACTTCTATTGTAATACCTCTGAAAAAATACTCACCCAGCTATACAACTATTCTGACTTGAGATTTTTCACTAACTAGACTTTTAACCCTCAAAGGCAGTCATTACTAAGTTTTAAATGATTTTATAAGGATGACACTAGAATTATTGTAAATTAAATTCTCTTATTGTACAATGGGGCAGTGTCAAGCACAATTTCATTTTACTGCAAATAATATATTTGAAGGATGTTTTCACAAACATTTAGATGAAGCTTTTTTTCAGGGTAGTTATTTTTATTAATTTGAACAACATTTAGATTTTATTTATATGACACTAAGTTGCCAGATAAAGGTGAGAGAATCAATAAATAATACTGTAAAACTGTAAAACTGTATGTGTTGTTTGTGTCTCCCTCTAGAAAAAGGAAACTGTGTCTTGAAAAGCATCATAAAGCACATCTGAATGGAAATAATCTCCCTAGTGGCTACTGTGTGCCTGAAATATCCAGCACTACTCTAGAAATAACAGATAGTGGAGGAGATTCTGTTAAATTGTGAACATATTTCTTGAAACCATGTTTGTGCATATTTAATTATTAGCTGGTTTTCACATTAGAAAGTAGATGACAATACTGAGGGAATAAGACATGGGACATGAGGGTTTCATGTTTGAAGCAAAACACAGTACTGGCCAATCCTACAGCATATTGATCTATGTCAGGAACCTTTTTTGGGAGTTGACAAAATATTTAGCACCAAGGAATGCATTCCTATTGAATCCAAAATAATCTGTGGGGATGGCTCAAGATCTGGCTTTGACTTCCTAAAATTTTTCTTTAGAGACTTACTACTCTTTGAACCCAGATGTCAAACTTTTTCAGTTATATCGTTGAAGCGTAGAGAGTAGAAGAACTGGCAGTAGAACCTTCTGACAAATAATATTCTGAAGAGATAGTGCAGTAAACTGAAGACATAGAGTATTTTATGGAAGGTTTTTATTAATTGAGTAGAAGTGGAAGTTTTCTATGCTTTTAACACCCAGCTCTAATTAGCTGCTGGAAAAGTCAAAGCTGTAAAATTGTTCTGAATTTAGCCAGGTAAAATTCTTGCTCAACTTGCCAAGGATTTTACATACCTGATATAGTTTCTGGACTCCTGGGATGAGAAGTGTAAACACTGGAAAGGATTGCAATATGGCATAACTTCTTTTTAGTGCAGTTGGGTGGGGCAATGTGAGGACAGAAGGAGGGGAGGAAGCAAGGATTGCAGGGGAAATTGAGCTTAGAAGCTTAAAAGAATGATGTGTTTTACATACCAGACTGAAATGACACTTTAGTTATTGCTGCAGTTCTGGATTTTCCACATAGTTCAGGACAAAAGAAAGTGATTCGTGTCTTTTTGCCACAAAGCCTTATTCCCTAGGATTTGACAAGAATTTCATGTTACTTGACCATAAGGCAAGAGAGTGAGGCTAATTAGCATCAGTCTTTAAATGGACCTGAGGACAAGACTCACATGACTGCCACCCACTGTGGGGTCCCTAGCACTGTTTCAGGTGTCCGGCACAATGCTGGTGGTCAACGGTATTGAGTGAAAGACTGACTTGAAGGGAGTGTGAGAGAACACCTTCACACCCTCACAATTTGTTCGATCATCAATCTTCAACTTTTGTGAAGAGAAACTGCTTTTTATTTCTTTAAAACCTTGGTTTCAATATGCATTCATTCAACAAATGTTTTAGAGGACTTCCTATATATTTTTTTATTGACATATAATTGACTTGTATCACTGTGTAAATTTAAGATGTAAAGTATGTTGATTTGATACATTTATATATTGCAGTATGATTACCACCTTAGCCTTTGCTAACACTATCAACTCACATACTTATTTCTTTGTTGTAGTGAGAACAATTAAAATATAGTTTCTTAGCTACTTTGAAGTTTATAATGCAGTGTTGTTGAATGTATTCGTTATGTTGTGCATTACATTTTCAGATTTTATTTCTCTATTAGATGCAAGTTTTTACCTTTAACCAACATCTCCCCAGCTCCTTTAACCCTCAGTCCCTGGTAACAACTATTCTACTCTTGGTTTTTATGAGTTCCGCTTTTTTAGATTCCAGATATTTGTCTTTCTCTGTCTGGCTTATCTCACTTAACATAATACCCTTAAGGTTTATTCACATACTGCAAATGGCAAGATTTCTTTCTTTCTCATGGCCAATAATATTCCATATTGTGTGTGTGTGTAACATAGATATGTTACTGTTGGGGGAATCTGAAACCCATTGTCTCCCAGTAGTACTGAGGGGTCCTTGGTTCTTTTTGCCGATGCAGTAAAGAATTATAGATCATCAAGATTTAGAAAAAGTAAGATTTATTAGAGCACATTTCATGGAAGAATCGGGTGATGCCCAAGAGGGCCATAATCGCATGGAAACACAATGTATGATTAAAGTATGCTCCAAGGGAGGGGTGAGTTATATAGCGAAGAGGGCTGTAACAGCGTGGAAGTGGAGAGGTCTGCATTACCACAGTTGGGCTGTGGTAAGAATTTACAAGGGTGGTGCTAGATGATTGGCATGTGAGGTCATTTTGATTGACATTGACTGTTATATAACTCTGCCTACTGTGCATGCGGTTACCCAGAATTCAGTCTGTTATAATTAGATTCATGAACTTCCAGGCATAGGCATGATATTATAACGATGTTAGATTGAGGCTAGGTCACGGGAAGATTAGTGTAGGGATGACTGCACAAGTGCTTGTGACTGGATTAAACTGATTGGTATTTTGACTTTCTAATTCTTTGTTCCTCAAAATTTAGGGATAATTTATAACCGTAAAATGGGTGTTCCAGGGAGGTCTTTGGAAGGAGCCTTCACTTCTTTATTCTCCTGTCACTCATATCTACCTTACCACCAAACATGTATATATCACATTGTCTTTATCCAACCATTCATTGATGGATACTTAGGTTGTTTTTATATCTTGGCTATTGTGAGTAATGTTGCAGTGAACATGCATGTGCAAATAACTCTTTGAGATACTGATTTAAATTCCTTTGGATATATACCTAGAAGTGAGATTGCTGGGTGGGTAATATAGTAGATCAATTTTTAATTTTTTTGAGAAGTCTGCATACTGTTTTCCATAATAGTTGAACCATTTTACATTTTCACCAACAGTATATAGGGGTACCCTTTTCCTAACATTTTTCTCTCTCTCTCTCTCTTTTTTTTTTTTTTTGTAATAGCCATTCTAACAGGTTTGAGGTGATATCTCATCGTGGTTTTGATTTGCATTTCCCCGACTGGTGATGTTGAGCAACTTTTCATGTATATATTGTCCATCTGTATGTCTCCTTTGGAAAAATGTCTACTCAAGTCCTTTGCTTATTTTTTAATTTGATTATTGCTTTTTTTCAATTGAGTTGTATGAGTTCTTTATATATTTTGGACATTAACTGCTTATCAGTTATATGGTTTGTGAATATTTTCTCAAATCCTGTAGGTTGCCATTTTAGTTTATTGATTATTTGCTTTGTGGTACAGAAGTTTAATATAGTTTAATGTAGTTTCACTTATTTATTTTAGTTTTTGTTACTGGTGCTTTTAGTATCTTATCTAAGAAATCACTGCCAATGTCAGGGATCTTTTTCCCCCATAAATTTTATGGTTTTTGTTTTTACATTTAAGTCTTTTATCCATTTCAAGTTAATTTTTGTGAGTGGTGTAAGATATGGGTCCAGTTTTATTCTTTTACATGTGAGTGGATATCCAGTTTCCCAACATCATTTATTGAAGAAATTGTCTTCCCCAGTTGTGTGTTCTTGGCACCCTTGTTAAGAATTAGTTGACCATATATGTGGGTGGGTTTATATCTGGATTCTCTCTTTTCTTACACATCTATGTGTCTGTGTTTTTCTAATACCATACTGTTTTGGTCACTATAACTTTGTAATGTAGATTGTAATCAAGTAGTACTTCAGCCTTGTTCTTTTTTCTCAGGATTGCTTTGGATAGTCAGGGTCTTTTGCGGTTTCAGACAAATTTTAGGGTAGTTTTTTAAATTATTATTATTATTTATGTGAAAAAATGCCATTAGGAATTTGATTCGGATTTTTCATTGAATGTGTAGATTTCTTGGCATAGGATGGACATTTTCACAGCATTATTTCTCCTAACCCAAGAATATAGGATATCTTTTCATTTATTTGTGTCTTCTTTAATCTCTTTCACCAATGTCTTATGGTTTTCATTGTTCAGATTTTTCACCTTCTTGCTCAAATTTATTCCTAAGTATTTCATTGATTTAGATGCTATCGTAAATGGTATTGTTCTCTTAATTTCTCTTTTAGTAGATCATTGTTAGTATATAGAAATGCAACTGATTTCTGTATGTTGATTTTGTATACTGCTTCTTTACTGAATTTATTTATTAGTTCTAACAGTTTTTCACAGAAATCCTTAGGGTTTTCAATATATAAGATCATGTCATCTGCAAACTGATACTTTTATTTCTGTGTAGATGCCTTTATTTATTTTTCTTGATTAATTGCTCTGGCTAGGACTTCCTGTACTATTTGAATAAAAATAGTGAGATGGACATCCTTGTCCCCACTATTATGCAGTTTCATATTGAGTTGCAGAATTATCCATTTTCAGGGGATAGATTGCACTCAGGGGCTCTCAACTATTTTACATATCTAACAGTAGAACATATCAACTATTATTGGATCTTGATCACCAAGAAATAATCTGTTTAGGACACTGCCTTTAGGCAGATAATATCTCTGCTTTAGAGATGATGCAGATATTTAAGTAATTTGTTCAGGGTCCTACAGAACATTTCATATTTTTATATGGCCTTTCTATCATAAACTAAAAATGCTACTGTCTTCCTTAAGGGATATGTGCCAGGTAGTTATACTGCTGTGGGGTAAGGTTAAATCATTTCCACATGCCTTGCAGGAAGTCAGTATCATAGCTCTATATCAAACCTAAGATATTTGACCCTGGGTGACTTCGAACTATGCTCTTAGTGTCAAAAGCAAACACTGTGACTCATTTTAGTATAAATCTATCTGCTGAAGACTTGGAGAGAGAAAAAGTGTCACAAATCATAAAATATAAAATAGAAATCTTACGTGAGTAAACTACTTCCTAGTCTTGAGAACAACAGTTGAAGTATTTATCATTTAACAGTATAACAATCACATGCATACATCAAACTATCATTAGGCAACTCACATTTTGAATATTCTTGGAAGCCTTAATAAAAGTGTAATTTCTCTAGAGGTATCTCCTAGGTCCTAAGAATCTCTAATTGTTTTCATGTTGGAATATAGGCAAAACTGTGAAGTTTGTTTTGTTTTCTATTTTTGCTTTTTTTGCTCCTCTCATCATCTGTGCTTTCTATCCTTATACCTCAACTTTGCGGCACGGGATTGCCTCGTTTTTCTCCTCTTAATGCACCAGAAGCGCCTTATGTAGCAGCCTATGTTAAGTCTATAAACTGAACACCTACTCTTTCTCTGTATATCTTTCTGCAACCTTCTCTTCTCTTTGCTCTGATAATCTGATAAATTAATATTTCTTACAGTTTTAATGACTAGTAATAGATTAATGCATGTTAATGACTGTTAATGGCTTAATCAGCTACACCTCCTGGGTAAAATATTTGCATTTTAAAAGGGCTTTTTGGAATTATAATCTTATTTTAAAAGATGACTTAGTGTGAGAATCTAAAACCTGTTCACAAATCATTAGGAAGAAGTACCATGTTAGATTATTTTCACACTCTTGAGAATAAGGCTGTTTTTAAAACCGGTGTGATAATAAAGCACTGTCATAGTTTAATTGGAAGCATTCTTTTTTCATTCTTAGTGATGTGTAAAATAATAATGTGTCTTAAAGTCAATGATATCTTAGATTTGAGGAAATATGGTAGCTATATTTTGCCACCTTTCAAACCATGCGTTGGGGTAGGTGTGAACTATCTCCCTTATTATTCTCTCTCTCTCTCTCTCTCTCTCTCTCTCTCTCTCTCTCTCTCTCTCTCTCTCACACACACACACACACACACACACTCTTACACAAGCTAAACACACATAAATAAACACATATCCTAGCACCATTGGACCACTGGTATTCTCTAACTGGCTGCTGTGTAGCTTCAGTTGAAAACCATATGATTTCAATCATATATGGAATATAAAACTGAAAGCAACAAACAAACATTACAAACAGACTTATGGACAAGTCTGTGGATTAGTGGTTACCAGAGGGAAGGGGGGAAGGTAGATAGGGATAAAAGGTGTCAAATATTCAGTGACAGAAGGAAATCTAACTTTGGGTGGTACACACACAATGCAGTAAACATACGACATACTGTTGAATTGTACACTTGAAATTTATTTGATTTTATTAATCAATGCCACCCTAAAAATTTTAATAAAAAATTATGAAGAAGGTAGTATGACCTGACAAAAAATTTGAGGTTTTTTTTTTCGATTTTAAAGTAGCTCCCAAAAATTGATTCAAGAACATTTGTAAGAAATCTACACTGGAGATATTTATTTATAACATCTGTTTGCTATTTTTAATATCATTTATAATACTTAGATTCCTTTTATTTTGTCTCACTTTGCTTTGAGAGAGAAGTGATAAATATGAGTAAATACCACAGATGAATATAGTATCTTGAAGGATTGGCTATCCTTTTAAAGATGAAAAGGCTTTGTATCTATAATTACAGATCATGTGGTACACAGTCTCAAATAAAAGAGTTAGTGTAGTTCTTTCTCCTTCGAAGACATTAGAAACAATTGCAGAATGAAAAGCAAGCTCATCAACAACAAAAAAAATCAGTTGGAAAATTGGCTAAAATTCAGCTCTTTGTGCTCTTGAGACTGAAAGCTGTAACTGAAAGAAAGCTCTCCAATTTTCTACCATGCAAACCATTGCCTCCTTTTAGATTGGTTTACTCTTTTGAAGCAGTTAAGTAGCGGCATTTCTTGGCAAGAACATTTATTTAAATAATTATTTTTTGTTAAATAATTCAATTTCTATTTATTTATTCTTCCTGCCTCCCACTCTGCTCCATTGCACATCCTGCACCACCAGCTTCACATACTGGCTTAGGTATGAGGTATGGACACTAGTATATGTTCCTCTAGGGTATCTTGTAATTTTATATCATTTTAAGTATAAAATGATACTGTAGTTAAGGGCTTTTAGAAAAATACATTACTAGTCATATTTCACTATTGACAATGAGCATATATTTTTTCAGTGTTCTTTGTGAACAAATAGGGTTTTAATTTGACTTCTGTCATCATAGTGTTAAATTTAGAAGTTTTTCAAAGGTTTAAAAGCAGTTTTGGTTTTTGCAGGATCACTGTCATGAATATGGTTAGTATGCTGCAGGATAAATGGTGACATTTGAAAATATCAAGATCCATTATTTTCATGGAATTCTTTGTATGTATAACATTAATAAAATTATAAACTACAGTAAGTAGTATTAACCCGTTAGCTTCTTATTAATATCTAAGCCTGAAATAGTGTTTTTCAGATAAACAGTCTTCAAAGAAAAGTGACCTGGATAAGAAATAGGGCAGGAATCTGTTACTCCCAAGGTAGAAAAACCTGATGAAGCTGATGCAGTGTTGATGGCAAGAGAATGTTGCTGCAAACAAATAAGAGAGTTAGAGAGGGTGTGGATTCAGAAAACAGATTTCGCCTTCTTTACATTTTGACTAGGGTTAGCCCAGGGGCTTTGGAAACATGGCTGGCCTGTGGCTGACAGCAGTGTTGGAAAAATTAACATCATTTTTACATACATATCTGTACTTTTTGAACTCTTCGACTGCATTTTCATGTGAAGCTAAATCCTTTAGCTGCCATGCTGTCACAGTAAGGAAAGGGACATGTATTTAGAAGGTACCAAGGAAAGCCTGTCGGACCGAGGATCTGTGAAATGTGGTTTTGTCAAGTAAGATACCTATGAATCTATTAAAAGGACAGTGCAATGTGGTCTATAATAAATCTCCATCCCAAGAGAGCTGTAAAAATAGAATAGATATGTCTTTGATAGTTTAAGCACTAAACTGTTTAAAGGAAAGAATTTCTTCAGATGACCTCTCAATGCCCCTTCCAGCTCTATAATTCCAAGTCTGAGATAGTTGGCTTATGAAACGCACTGAGCATATCAATGTGTGCAAGTATGTTTAGTGTGTATTTATAGACATGTGTTTATATATGTGTGTGTGTGTATATGTATATATAAACATATGTGTATATACATACCATGGTAACGTTATCTATGTTTAATATTTTTATGCTTCTTTTTTCTTACCCTGTAACCCTGGGCAAAATTTATTCTGTCTCTCTCTCTTCCTCCCCCATTCCCATTCTTTCCTGCCCTCCCTCTCTCCATATATTTGCTTTATATAAAAATATATATGTAATTACTTTTGTAGTTGGTTGACAAACATATGTGGTTCTTGAAGGTTTAGTTTCCTCATTGAATATTCCTATAAATTTATTCCTGTTGTTTTTCTGACTGAGAGCTCTGTGTTTAATTTTAAATTATGTTAGCAGGAGCAAAAGGTGTATTTTCAATACAGTATGAATTTTATTTTTTATGATGAGAAATAAATGTACAACATATAGTTTGATGGCATAATATTTACAGTTACCACTAGAGAAGGAGGGTGTGGGGTAGAATCAATATCAACTTTTTTTATTGTTTGTGGAACAATGAAGGGTTTTTCTAATATAGTATTACTGTTAGAGATATGAGACTGCAGAGAATTAAACATTTATACATTGTGATTTGGCTTTAATGCTTAATAATTAGAGTTGGTCAAGAAGCTGAAGCACAAAAATGTCATGTGATTTAGCAGCCACATCTAAAAAAAATGATTAGAACCTCCCAGCTCTGAGTCAGACACTAACTATAGAAAAGGTTCCTCCCGAAAAGTAAATATGAGCACTCACAACCATATTTGCATTCATGATGTAAAGCAATCTCCTGTGACAAAGCCTTGTGCATTGTTGTGTTAAGAACCACCTCAGTAGCTGTTTCTTGATAATGAAATTATCTACAAGGAGCTGGTCATGGCCAGAAGACAAGAGATTTCATGAGAATGCAGAGAATTACTTACAAATCTTTTGCTACTTTTACTTAACCTAGAGGAAAAAGCATTCCTTCTTAGCTCTCAAATATCCCTCCTCATACTCATATTTTAACACCACAGGAACTATTCTCAGATTTGTGTGTGTGTGTGTGTGTGTGTGTGTGTGTGTGTGGAAGAGAGAGAGAGAGAGAGAGAGAGACAGAGACAGAGAGAGAGACAGAGAGACAGAGACAGAGACAGAGACAGAGACAGAGACAATCAGACAGATAGACAAAAATTTTAAAGGAGAGGCAATTCTTGCCCACTTGCTCCCAGACAATAGTAATAGAATTTCACTTATCTGAAACCTTATTTTGTCCTGCTTTTGTTGCTTTTGCCAAACTGCCATCTGGTTACTCTGTTATCTCTTATGTGTTTAGGAAAGAACACTTCTTTGGCCAAGATGCAGCTGTTAATGGAACCAAGGATTTCTTCTTGGTACTTGGAAAAAATTGATTTTATTATCAGCAGCAATTTGAAAACAGAAACTTTGAAACTCTCCTTGTATGACATATAAAAGTATTACTGAAAATAAGAACTTTACATAGCTAACATAAATTGAAAAAGAGCAATAAAATTCTTAAAAACAACCAAAAGAATCTAATGAGAATTGAGTACCATGTCTAAAAGTATTTAAGGAACTTTACTTTGCCTCTAATTTCTGGTTTCTCTTTGGATTAGTTTGATTGAGCAAATTGTTTACATTATAACTTAGTAAGTTTTTGTAAGCTTTACAGGAAAAGTAGAAGATGTGGCTGGGCAAACCATTTCAATACAGGGCTTTCTAGAAAAATGATTGCCACATGCTACTTTGAGTAAAAGATTTAAGGAAGCCTCTTTCTCCCCGTGTCTTTGCCTATTTCATAAGAGCATTGTTATAATCTGAGTGTAGGTGGGGTATAAAATCTGATTTGAAGCCTGTTCACTAGAATGAGATAGGTGGCTAGAAAGAGGTCATTTGCCTCCAATGCCTGATACCAGTAGTCAAGAAATTATGACAGTAAACTTCCCTTACCTGGTGAAGGAAATAGGCATACAAATTTAGAAAGTGCAGAGTCCCAACAAGGGGAACCCACACAGACCTACGCTAAGATACATCATCATTGAAATGCCAAAGGTTAAACACAAAGAGAGAATCCTAAAAGCAGCAAGGGAAAGGCAGCTAGTCACTTACAAGGATACTTCCATAAGAATGTCAGCTGACATTTTCAATGGAAACTTTGCAGGCCAAGGGATTGGCATGGAATATTAAAGAAAACAAGAAAACAAGAACTGACAACCAAAACTACTCTACCCATCAAGGCTATTAATTAAAATGGAAGGTGAGATAAGGAGCTTCCCAGACAGGGAAAAGCTTAAGGAATTCATCACCAACAAGCCAGAATTACGAGAAATATTAAGAGGACTTCTCAAAAAAGAAGGGGGAAAACGCCCCATAAATACAAATAATAAAATGGCAATAACTGTGTACTTATCAATAATCACTTTAAATGTAAATGGATTAAATGCTGCAATCAAAAGACATAGGATAGCTGAGTGGATAAGAAAACAGGACACTTACATATCCTGTCTACAAGAGACCAACCTCAGATCAGATAAAATACACAGACGGAAAAAGATATTTCATGCAAATGGAAATGAAAAAAAAGCTGGAGTAGCAATACTTACATCATACAAAAAAGTCTTTAAAACTAAGGCTACATATAAGAGACAAGGACAGTACATAATGATAAAGGGATCAGTACAAGAAGATTTAACCCTCCCTAGCAAACATATACACACCCAACATAGGAACACCTACATATATAAATCAATTATTGACTAACATAAACGGAGAGAATGACAGGAATACATTCATAGTAGGAGACTTTAACACTCCATTGACACCAATGGACAGATCTTCCAGACAAAAAATCAATAAGGAAACAGCGGCCTTAAATAACACACTAAACCAGATGGATTTAATTGATGTTTTTAGAGCATTTTATTCCAGAGCAGCAGAATATACATTCTTTTCAAATGAACATGGAATGTTTTCCAGGATAGTTCACATGCTAGGCCACAAAACAAGTCTCAATATATTTAAGAAGATTGAAATCATAAGTGTCTTCTCTGATCAAAATGGTATGAAACTAGGAGTGAACTACAAGAAAAAACTGGAAAATGCACAAACACATGGAGGCTAATGAGTTAACAAAGAGATCAAAGAAGAAATCAAGAGATACCTAGCGACAAATGAAAATGAAAACACAACTCAAAATCTAATGGAACACAGGAAAAGCAGTCCTAAGAGGGCAGGCAATTCATCGTAATACAGGACTACATCAAGAAACAAGAAATGTTTCAAATAAACAATGTAAACTTACACATTAAAAGAAGTAGAAAAAAAATAGCAAAATAAACCCAAAGTGAGTAGAAGGAAGGAAATAATAAAGATCATAGTGGAAATAAACAAAATAGAGTCTAGAAAAATAATACAAAAGATCAATGAAACCAAGAGCTCGTTCTTTAAAAGGATAAACAAAATTGATAAACCTTTAAAAAGACTCTTCAAGAAAAAAAGAGAGAGGACCCAAATAAAAAAATCAGAAATGAAATAGAAGTAACTGCAGACTCCACAGAAATACAAAAGATTATAAGAAAATTCTACAAGCAATTATATGCCAAAAAATTGGAAAATATAGAAGAAATGGATACATTTCTAGAAACATGAAATCTCCCAAGACTGAGACAAGAGGAAAAAAATTTGAACTGACAAATTACCACTAACGAAATTAAATCAGTAATCAACCTCCCCCCATAAAAAAAAAAAAAAAAAAAAAAGTTCTGGACCAGATGGCTTCATAGGAAAATTTTGCCAAATGTTCAAAGAAGAATTAATACCTATTCTTCTCAAATTATTCTAAAAAATTCAAAAGGGAAGACTTCCTAACTCTTTAACAAGTCTGTCATTACTCTGATTCCAAAACTAGACAAAGACGTTTCAAGAAAACTATCGGCTTATGTCCCTGATGAACATTGATGAAAAAATCCTCAACAAAGTATTAGAAATCTGAATTCAGCAGTACATTAAAAATATTTTACACCATGATCAAGTTGGACTTATTCCTGGGATGCAAGGTTGGTACAATATCCACAAATAAATTAATGTGATTCACCACATTAAGAAATTGAAAAAGTCATATGATCATATCAATAGATGTAGAGAAAGCATTTCACAAAATTCAGCATCCATTTATGATAGAGACTCTAAGAAAAGTGGGAATATAGGGGACATACCTCAACATAATAAAGACCATATATCACAAACCTATAACTAACATTGTACTGAATGGGGAAGAGCTAAAAGCGTTTTCCTTAAGATCAGGAACAAGACAAGGATGCCCACTTTTAGCATTTCTATTGAACACAGTATTGAAAGTCCTAGTTATAGCAATCAGACAAGAAAGAAAAAAAAAAGGCATCCAAATTGGAAAGGAAAAATTAAAACTAATTATTTGCAGATCACATGATACTATATAGGGAAAACTTTAAAGATTCCACCAAAAACAAACAAACAAACAAACAACAACAAAAAAAACTGTTGAACTGGTAAGTGAATTCAACAAATTAGCAGGATACAAAATAAAATTCAGAAGTCAGTTGCATTTTTATGCACCAATGATTAAGTACCAGAGAAATTATAAAACTAATCCCATTTACAGTTGCATCAAAAACAATAAAATACCTAGGAATCAAATTAACCAAGGAGGTATAAGGCCTGTTCTTGGAAAATTATGAGTCATTGAAAAAATTGAAGAAAATATAAATAAATGGAAGTATATACTGTGCTCATGAATAGGAAGAATCAACATCGTTAAAATGGCCATAAAACCAAAAGCAATCTACAGATTCAGCGCAATCCCTATCAAAATACCAATGGCATTTTTCAAAGAACTAGAACAAATAGTCCTAAAATTTATATGGAACCATGAAAGGTCCTGGATAGCCATGGCAATTTTGAGAAAGAAGAACAAAGTTGGAGGTGTCATACTACCTTATATCAAACTATACTATCAAGCTATGGTAATAGAAATAACTTGGTACTGGCATAAAAACAGACATATAGATCAATGTAATAAAAGAGAGAACCCAGAAATAAATCCACACTTATATGTATATTTAATCTATGAGAAAGGAGGCAAAGATATTACACAATGGGGTAAAGATAGTCTTTTCAACAAATAGTGTTGGGAAAACTGGATGGATACATGAAAAAATGAAACTGGACCACCTTCTTGCACCATATATAAGAATAAATTCAAAATGGATTAAAGACTTCAATGTAAGACCCGAAACCATAAAACTTCTAGAAGAAAACATGGACAGTAAACTCTCTAATATTGCTATTAGTAATTTTTTTCCTGATGTATCTCCTCAGATAAGGGAAATAAAAGAAAAAATAAGCAAATGAGACTCCATCAAACTAAAAAGTTGTTGCACGGGAAAGGAAACCAATAAAATGAAAAGACCACTTACTGAATGGGAGAAGATATTTGCCTACGGTACATCTGAAAAGAGGTTAATATCCACAATTTAGAAAGAACTAATACAACCCAACACCAAAAGCCCCCAAACAGTCCAATTAAAAATAAGTAGAAGATCTGTATAGAAGTTTCTCCAAAGAGGACATACAGATGGCCAGTAGACCTATGAAAAGATCCTCAAGGTCACTGATCATCAGAGAAATGCAAATTAAAATTATAATGAGATATCACATCACACCTGTAGATTGATTATCATCAATAAATCAAAAAACAACAAATATTGGAGAGGGTGTAGAGAAAAGTGAACCTTCGTATGCTGTTGGTGGGATTACAACTTGGTACAACCACTCTGGAAAACAACTTGGAGATTCCTCAAAAAATTTAAAATAGACTACCTTTTCACTCAGCAAGTCGTCTTCTGGGTATTTATCCAAAGAAAACTAAAACCTTTGTTTATAAAGATCTATGGACCCCTATGTTCATGGCAGTACTATTCACAATAGCCAAGATATGGAAGTGCCCATCAGTAGGTGATTGGATAAAGAGGTATAGTACATATGTACAATGGAATATTACTCAGCCTTAAAATAAGTGAAATCTTAACATTTGCAATGACATGGATGGATCTAGAGGGTATTATGCTGAGAGAAATGTCAGGCAGAGAAAGATAAATACCATATGATTTCACTTATATGTGGAACAAAAGAAATGAACAAACTAAATGAAAACAGACTCACTGATACAGAAGACAATGTGGTGACTGCCAGAGGGGAAAAGGTTTGGGGGACTGGGTGAAAAAAGTGACGGGATGAAGAAGTACAAGTTTATAGTTATGAAACAGTCGTGGGGATTTAGGGTATAGCTTAGGATATGTAGTTAATATTATTGTAATTGTTGTGTATAGTGCCAAATGGGTGCTAGAGTGATCAGGGGATCAATCAATGGATTGTATGAATGTCTAACTTTTTTAGATAAAATAATTTTTTAAAAAAATCTCAGGTTTTGGATGACCAGACATCTCCTATTTGGGGAAGGAACTGGTAAGGAGATAGGGAGAGGCACTGAGAGTATTTCCTCCACAGTCTCCTCTAGTGAGAAGTGGAAAATCCGCCATTCTTATAAAGCGGAAAAATGAGGAATGAAGGATTCATCATAGTAATTCTTCATGCCTTTAAGAAATTTATAGTTTCTTTGGTGAATCCAGATAGATAAAAACAAAGCAATAATAAATAATATTTTCCAGTATGGAATAGGGAGCTAAATTGTGACTTTTAGAATGTGGATGTTTTCTGCTATACATTAAAGGCATTGCATTGAGTTAGGTTTCATATAAGGCATTATCCCTCTACCCTGTATTTACTAAAACCAATAGAAAAAAGAAAAGATTACATACTAGTTATAAAGATACAAAATAACAGAGTGGAGAGAATATGAAATAAATATAAAAAGCACATCTATTTATTCAGTAAACATTTATTCAGTTTTTATTTTGAGAAACAGTATTGTAGTAGATTAGAGGTTGAGAATTTCAGCTATGGAACTGTGAAGTCCTGGATTTGAATTTCACAATTGTCACACAGTTGTTACTTGACCTGGGAAAAAGCAACCAGCCTTACTAAGACTATATTAATATATGACAGATCAGGATACTAATAGTACTTATCTGTTAAGATTGTGGTGAAGAAAATATTCAGAGCACCTAGTGTATAGTTCCTGGCCTATAAAAGTTAATAGTGAAGATGATTTATATTGTCAGTATTATATTGAACGAAACATAATAGGTAAAAATAAAATCCCTCATTTGAATGGGAGGTGGTTTGCTAGAGAAGATAGTAAAAAATTTTTTAACTGTTGCATTTCTAGAAGAGTAGAACAGAAAGCATGGGGACAATTTAATACAGTATACCACTAATTAAAGAATTAATGAAAGAATATAGACATAGTATGTCTATAAAATAAAAACAAGAACAAAACAATTTTTCTTTCCAGAGAACAGCTTGTACACTACAAATAACTAAATCTTAAAATAAATTTTATTAGAATGTCTGTTATCAACTCAGTATACTAATGTTACCCTGTTGAGAATCTCAGGAGCAATTCTATATATTGAGGGCAGTGGTATATCATGATTTTATAATGTCTGTGATTACTTTGTTTGTGAAAAAATAAAGTGTGATATTCTTAAGTTGGATGTGTAGGAACCTAGATGCATAATTCTGAACCAAAAGACTGATTGTGGAGTTCATATTAGAGTCCTAGTCTATACCTAACCCAAAGGTAGTACCAAGTCTATCTTGTTCACAAACTTCAAGTGTATATAACATGTTCCTGGCACATAATTGGTGTTTAGAAAATCTATAGAGTTGCTAAGTAAGTGAGAAATCTATGGTCATACTTCTTATATTGTACTAACTAGATGGCCATTTTCTAGTATAGTGTTAAGGACGTTGGATTTGGAATCGAAGAGCTATGTATGAAAACAAGAGAGGGGATCGTGGAGACAATTTTCTGCTCATAAACTTTTGTAGATTAAGTAAGATAACAGAGATAAAATTATTTGAGGAACTATAAAGTTGCAGTATATGTTGAAAGTTATTACTTCATTTGATCACCTCATTACATAATTTTACCTACTACATAGTTTTTTTAATTTCTACCTGTGTTTTCTTAAATGCCATCTGAGAAAGCCACTTCACATTAATTATTTTCACTCAAAAACAGTAATATTTCAGTTAGTTTTAAATATGTCATTAAAAAGCTTAGAACACATACTTGCAGGAAGATATTTGTGTATTTGAACATGTACCAAACCTAATAAAAATATAAAAAATAAGAGGAAAAAATAGATGAGGAGACCCCCACAAATATCAACATCCAGGGATATTCAAGCCCCTTATATAAAATGGCATAGTATTTGCATATAACCTATATCTGCATATAGGCTACAGCTGGGTGTGCCTACACATCACTCCATTTATGGGGATTCAGCGTAGTGCTTTGCCTGAGTGTCAATTTCAAGTTTTTCTTTTTGGAACTTTCTGAGATTTTTTTCAATATTTCAATCCAATGTTGGTTGAATCCTCAGATATGAAACCTGAAGAAATGGAGGGTCAACATATATCTTTTCAATTAACTTATAGGCATATCTGTCATACTTTAATAAAAGTGAAGTTTTAAAAAATTAAGTACTCTTAGTCCACTGTCTTACAGACTCAATTTTTCAAACAATAGTATATAAAACAGTTGAATATTTGAAGTAACTAACTTTTTTCTGAGGTGACAGTGAAATATGAGTTACTATGACATATGAGTTTGATGCTATGTCATAATAGAAATACAGACATATTAAAAAAATAAAACTCTCTATCTGATGGTGAAATGTTTTTTGACCCTTGCTGTTGCAAATCTAAACCTTATGTTGGTTTTAACATTAAACTACAGTGAACTTCGTTTTGGTGAATTTCAACTCTAGAAAGATTTCAGCTTTTGCAGAGAACTTAAATTCATCATCTACAGTCAGCACTAAAAGAGATGCTTATTGACCTTTACATGTCAAAAGAACTGTTTCAAATCAATTATGTAAGAGACCTTTTGATGGTAATGTACAAATCCGTCAGCCCAAAAAGAGCTCCTTCTTTGAAAAAAGTGATGAAGAATCAATAAAATTCTTTTCAGAAATATCTATCCACAGAGCTTTTCATGAACAAGATAGTTTTGCTAGTGTAAATGCCTTGAAAATTTTTAGATTATTCTAATCTTTCTATTTATTGTGACTATCAGTAGGTTACTTTTAGTTTGGTTACAACTTTAGGCTCATTTTTTTCAACAGATTTATCATTTGCTTATGAAAAAACAAATTGTCAGTCTTTTTACTGATCTCTATCTAGCTTTAAATTTTTCAAGAGTGTCTGATACAAAGAAATTCAAAGATTATCCTGATCTTTTGTAAAGAACCCATTGCTGTATCTTCTGAAATTAGCAATCTTCAGGTTTACAAATATTCATTTTGAAATAGGTTTGAAATTTTGATATTTTCTTTTTTCTTTTTATGAGGTTTTTAAACTTAAAAGACTTTAAAAAGTACAGTATAACACAGGAAATGTAATCAATGTGTCACGAGCCAAATATATAAATATTTTAACATTTTATTAATATTAGAACAGAAAAATTGATCCACAGGCTGTATTACACTTGAACTTTTTATTTCCCTTTTCTTCAAATAAAGAATACCTAAAGGTAATGGTAATGTTTGCTGAAAATCCTATTTAATCATTTATTTAGCTCTTCTGTTGTCACCTAAAGTATTATCTAACCTTGATCTAATAAAAGTCACTCTATAATTGCTATCATGGCAATAATTTTGTTGAAATGAAACTTTTTTTAAACTATGTAATGGAACAAATTATTTTATAATTAAAAATTTATGCAAACCCAAGCATAGTTTTCTAGCCCTCTATTTCTTTCCTCTTTTCTCAAAGAATGTGAAACTGATTGAACAAAAAATGAATTGTGTGAGGGAGACTTTGGGTAATCAGTGCTTAATTCATTTGGTATAATACTTTCTCAAACACAGAAATAATTTCAAATATAAATGAAAAGCCCTTTCATATTTTTCCATATGTGTGTTGCTTTGCTTTTATAAACTGTTAGAATTAATTGTTCATTTGTTGTTTTTAAAAACCATATTAATTTGGGAGCACTGTTTTGTGAGTTTGTATTTGTGTATTAGTCACAGAGTAGGCCACTCATATAATGTTGCTGCAGTTTCCTCTTTGTCATATACTGGGATGTGATCTTTTTGAGTTTTAAGAAATTTTTAAGAACAATAGCAAGGCAGACTATTTTAGAATCATAGAGTCATCAGGTCCTAACACTTGTAAAATTTTTGAGCTTGGGTTCTGTTGATTTTTGTGTTTTTTCACATTTGTTTCTAGTAATAAAAGTAACATATGTTAGAAACCTTTATGTGCCAGTCCCCACATGTGTTATTTCTAATGCTTACAAACTTTGCTATTTGCTTTCCACAGGAAAACAATCCTAGATTCACTTAAATAATGCCCAATATTACAAAGCAAGTAAGTTGGAAGAATTAGGGTTCAAATTCATGGTGTCTCATTTCAATGCAGTGTTTTTCCCTTTACATTATTAACTCCGTCCCTCCATCCCCACCTTGACACACACACACACACACACACACGCGCGCGCGCGCGCGCGCATGTTTCTTCTAACTGCTGGTAATCTGATTTCTAGTATTCAGTCTCCACAAAGCTGAACCCATGATGGCATATGTGGTATTGTTTCCATTGGGGGCAATTCGAATTTGGATGTTGCCCCA
Source organism: Eidolon dupreanum (assembly GCA_028627145.1). Lineage (NCBI taxonomy): Eukaryota > Metazoa > Chordata > Mammalia > Chiroptera > Pteropodidae > Eidolon > Eidolon dupreanum. Next base: position 55,807,226 of record CM053513.1, read on the forward strand.
ACGGCATGGAGGGGGATAACAGGATAATGGTGGAGAAGTGGAATTAGCATTTTTCCTCAGTTCTTCCTCATTGACACAGTGAAGAATCACAAGTTGGTGAGATTTAGAAAAGATTTATCAAAAGTATATCTTAGAAAGACAAAGCATGCCCCAAGGAGGCACAGGGTTTTAGCAAAGAACTATAATAGAGCGCTGTAACAACTACCACCACCACCAGCAGCAACAAAGACCAGAAGTGGGAACGATGTCTTATATTTGGGCCGTGATGGGTAGTTCCAAAGACATTCCTAGGTGATTGGCATGTGAGGTCATTTTGACACTTGGCTGCTATATAACACTGCCTGGTGCGCACGTGTTTACTCAGAATTCTACTACCATTGGGGTGTTCTTTGGGTGGACTCTAGGCTGGGCTCTATTCCTTTGTTTCCTTGTCGCTCATGTCTGACTAGCTACCTAACATTATCTCTTTCCCACAGTCCATATCCAGCACCATCTCACTCAAAGTAAACAGAACCTTCCTGCCCCAGATTTAATTTCTTCTGACACTGCCCCTAAATTCCTTTGAGGATTATATAAATGATAATGGCTTACTATATAATTTTTCCTGGATATCATATTAATGTTTTCAAAGGAACCTTTAATACTTTAACGCAGAATAGTAACTGGGTGTACAAATATCTTGACCCGTATTTGAGATCTTTTGAAATTTCAGGATTCTTTCGCAAGTAGAAAATCATACCAAACGCAGAGAAGCCCAATTTGCTTAGGAACAAGAGTCATTCTAGAGCCTTCAACACTTATTGCTACAAAGTTATAGTAACTCCATAGGAAAACAGTATGATTGCAGTTTATCATTAGCGTAAATATTTATAAATGTACCAATAAAAAGTAACTTGACTTGGGATGGTTGTTTTTTAATGTGGTATTATATGATGAAGAGACTATATAAAGCGAACTGTTAATCTACATTAACATCCTTAAATATAATCAACTTTTGTCATTTGTGGATTATTTCACTATTTATATATCTCCTACTATGTGCCATGTATGATGGTGCTTTCAATAAATGTAGAAATAATGAAAGGGAATAATTTCCTTAGGAATTTTACCATATGTGGGGGAAATCAGCAGCAATTTTGACTTAACATTTATGGTGAAGTACACTTACTTCCGAAAGGCATACTTCCAAAAGGTTTTGAAATAAGAGTCCATAACTCCCTCCATAGCCTGTCTGGGAATGTGAGAAGGAGATTTGACAAAAATCCCTCAATTTATCTCAATATGCCAGTTCTTAGAGTGCCTGGTACATATGCTAACAGAGTTGCAGGAACAGCTTTGGTTATATCATCTGCTTACTTTTCTTAAGGTAAATATACAAATTAAACTCTAATTTCAGAACCAGTTTACAAATTAAAACATAATTCAATATCTACTTGATACAACTTTTCTAGGTTCCATATAGATTTCTAAATTCTTTATAGAAAAAGCATGCTGTAGAGATAAGGAAAAGAAATTAGAATATGTTGTTATATAATTAGCACAGAATATTATAAAATTGAATTAAATAGGTGATATAGTTCAGAGTTTTTCAACAGAAACATATGCAAACCACAAGTGTGATTTTAAGTTTTTAGTAGCCATACTTTAAAAACAGGTGGGATTAATTTTAATAATAAATTTATTTAACCTAGCATATCCAAAATATTATCTTTACAACATATAATCAATATAAAAATATTGAGACATTTATATTTTTTTACTAAATCTCTGAAATCGGTGTGTCTTTACACTGGCACACTTTTCAGTTTTGACTAGCCACTTTTAAAGTACCAATGGCCATAGATGGCTAGTGGCTACTGTTTGAGACATTACTGGAAAAATTAGCATTATAGATGTTTAAAGAAAAGTTTAGAGCAAACAAGAGTAGAGGTGTATACAATATATGAAATTTGTTCTGAGTCTTGAAAGTTTGGCAAAATTTATGCAGATGGAAAGAAAGAATATCTAACAATAAGAAGGAATGCTAGATTTTGAAATAACTTACTGAAAACGATCATAATAGTTCCAGCTGTTGAGCAGATTATGGATTTATAATGTACTTCATGTTACTATTAAGGAAGATTAGTATATAATTTCAGAAATATATAATAATCAATTTGTTATTCTTGCAATGTTTTCTGAGAATATGGAACAAAACATTTTTAAAAGAGAATTCAGTTGCATAGTGATATTTCAAGGCATTACGTGGAAATAGAATTTTGGGTTTAAATAAGTGTTAGAAAACTAAATAATCCTGCTTGGTGATTTATAATGAAACCCATCCTAATACATTTTCTTGACTGTCTTGTAAATAAACTTTTAAAATTTTGCTTAAGCCAGTCTTCCTAAACTTGCTGGACTGAAGGGTCTAATTTTCAGAGCACCACTGTAACATCCATGGATCTGGTGTCCTGTGGAACATAATGCTTGACAACACTGTTCCAATGTATTATCTGCTTTGGCAAGTCTGCATAAGATGTGTATGGAGAGCTTTTTCACTACTTCCAGAATTTAGGAATACTTTAATTATGTCTACCTAATTACTTAGTCTGTCACATTTATTTAAGTGATGACATTTATTCATTTATTCACTGAAATTACTACCTATCTTCTCATCTATGGAAATGCATTTTTTGTGAACCACAGCTGCTTATGTGATTTCTAATGACTCATGTAAATTGATAAATGATAGACACAATGCTTTGTACCTCATTAAGTATTCTACAGTTAAAAGGCCCAGGAATATTTGCAATCTGTGTTTGATTATCCACTGATTTTTACCTGATTTTCAAAAAATTTACCATGGACTCTAAATTTCTCATTAGTTTTTTTTTTAAATGTGTAATTAGTTAACATCATCAAATTATTTGCCTATAGTTTGTCTCCAGAAACAACTATGATTTCTATAGTATTCTTTAATAGACATAGCAGATAAAATTATTTCCAAATGACTCTTTTAAATATTTATTTAACCATTTATTACAAAGCATTGATTTTTCTTCTTTATATGTTGCTTTTGTTAGGCTCTGTATTTATAATAAATGAAAATATTTGCCTGATATCAGTTTCAGGCCTTCTTATTTTTGTCCTTCCAGAAGATGCCCAGAGGCCTACTTGCACATAAGAAACAAGGCCCATTACAATGGCCATTTGAAGAGTCTTCTGTTCCTTAGAGCTGCTCTTCACTATGTGAAAAAGGTTTAAAGGATGATCCACTGAAACAAAGGGTTGTGTGATTACAAAAAGGAATGGACACTAAGTGCTCTGGTCATGGAATCTCAAATGAGGGCACCCAGAGTCAAACCTAGCACGAAGGAGTGAACTTCCCCTTCTTTGAGGAACTAGCTTAGACAAGGATCTGGGGCGATGAGGTTAAAGTTTAGTAGAGAGCAGCAGAGTAGGGCAGATGTTGCAGGCGCAGAATCCAGTGGCATCCAGTTCTTCGGGTGAGTAGGAGAGGCAGTAGTCTGACCACACCAGGATCTCTTGCGTGGTGCTGACGTCTGGCCATGCTCCTCTTTGATCTGCATGTGTTCTGATTACCGGGTCTATACTTCAAACAAACGAACAAACAGACAAACAAAACCTAGCCTTTAGTTAAGAACCTTGCTCAAAGTAGTGCAGGACAGGGCAAATTCCCCTGAGACCAAGCCTTGCACTGCGAAAACGGTTCTTTGGTGGAGACTGTAGAAAGAATTCAACAAACAGGCCAAAGTTAGAGTCACAAAAAAAAGTTTAGTAGAAAAAGGGTAACACTCCATAGACAGAGTGTGGTCTCCTCTCAGAGGCAGAGAGACAGCAGAAGAAGGACGAGGACAGTGAGAGAGACAGCGTAAAGAGTACCTAGAGAAAGACACTGAGAGTAAAGGCACTGAGAGGGACCAAGACTGTTGGACTGTTCGGGGAATTCAGTTTATACATCATTCAGTTTACATATCATTCTTTAGTTCCTTTGAATTGCAGTTCAAAGACTTTGTTTACTCATTTCCTTTGATATGGGTGTACAGTGAGGAAGGGGAAGGAGAAGAATATGTATCCTGAAAGGCCTGATGGAAGTTCCCAGCCTTTAATCCATAGGTTCCCTATGGTTTTAGCCATGGGGAATGAACAATTTTATTTTGTATTAAGGCAGCCAGTTAAAGACTGTTTTTCCTGTTTCCTCTTCACGGGTGTGGGAAATGGGTTATTAGCAATCCCAGCAGATATCTTCCTGTGTTCTGCAGGTGTCCTGGCCTGGCTGCAGAGCTGATCAGCATATTGCAGTCTCTGAATGTAGCTTGGTTTAAGACTTAAGTTCTTTTGCCTCCTCTCTTCCTTAAAAGTACATGTAATACTGGCTTTCCCATGAATCTAATCAGTGGGACCCTATGTTCTAATTTTATTTAAAGACAATAGAATATACAACCACTTATATTTTCAGTATGTATGGTATTACACATTGAATTTCAGTTTTCCTTTACTTTGGCGAGATTGAATCCTTAGATCTTTCTCTCCAAAGTAAATTTTCTGAATGATTACTTTAAGTAATCACTGTATTTGTCTAATGTTGCTTTTCCAAAAAATTTTGCAATAGTCATGTTTTAATCACATTAAGTTAATATTTATTAATCACTGTTAAAGGCCTACCATATTTTATTTTAATTTTTCCCTCTAAGACTGAATAAAACCAGTAAATCCATCCCATTGTATGTGTGTGTGTATGTGTGTAGTACTTCACTCAGCTATGTGATTCCTCCTGATCAGTTTGTCTGTTATTAAAATTGCTGCAGCTTCTCTTTGTCAGTATCTTGCTGCTTTTCTGTACCCTAATCTTAACATAGTAAAAAGTTAGACTTCCTACTTACTGCTAACCAGGGGAATCTCTACTTTGCTCTCTCATACTCTTTTCGAACTCTGTTTTCAATAGCCCAGGAAAACAGCTATGTAGAGGAAAGGTCTCTTATTAAAGAAATTAAGCAGCCATTTCCCCTTTCCTTCTTTGACCTGCACCTGCAAGTCTTGTTATTTCAGTTTACATTTTTTAAAAGAATCAATTATGGTTTCAGAGAACTTACCTTTGAAAAATCTACACAAAAATAGTGAAAAAATAGACTCTTTAAAATTGACTGTGCATAGTATGTTGTTAATTAAAGTTGAATTGTAAGGTTTAAACAGTTGCGTTCTTCTGTGTTGCTTATAGCTAGTTTCTGTATGTAGTTTCAGGTATTCTGCTATCATTTCTAATAAAATTAAGTAACACATAGCAATGCTCTCAGTGATTGATTTTGTTAGGCAGTAGTTTTGGTAAGAACATTTGAAATTGTTATTTAAAAGATTCCATTATTTATATGAAGTTTTAATGATCAAAAGGTGAAGTTTTTAATAAAGTTGTTTTTGTGGAGTTCAAATGCCTGCTATGAATTAAATTTAGCAATGAAGAGATATTCAAATCCCATTCACACTGAAAATAAGCCATTTGGTTTTATATATACAGTATTAAATAAGGCTTTTAAAATCTTTCATTATCTTCATAAATAATGGGAATTAAATATGGCATAGTTTTCCAATTTTAATTTTATAAATTAAGTGGCTAAATAAACATAATTATTTAAATAATATGTTCTAGAACTGAAACATTTTACTTTAATTTTTAATTCTGTCACTGATTGCTGTTAAAATAATTCCATTTTTCAGAATCAAGCTTTTATGTATGAGTTAAATAGCATGTGATAAGTATAGTCTTATGGGAGAGATGTGTTTTTTAAATTTAAATTGTTTTCTGTGTATTCTTGCAGCTATAACATTTTACATTTTTTAAATGAGTCAACTAAGTGTTGAAAAAAGTTCAGTTTCATAGACGTTTTCTTTTGCATAACAATATGAAAATGTCTAGGAATTTAGTACCCTTTCTGTACATCATTAGAATAAGAGTAAACTTCTTGAGGAAATATTTTAAAATACTCCTAGAAAGAATAAGAGCATTCCAAATCTCCATGTGCTTCAAGATCAGCAGATTTTCAATTCTGCTTTCAGACCTGCAAACCTAGAATTTTGTGGCTTTCTCATATCACTCCAGAATTTTTAATCATTTCTAAGAGTCTTGTCTCTATTGTTGATGCCTCTTGATTCAGCCAAGCCGAGGTTAGTCCTGCACCATTTCAGCATCATTACTTGTACTGCTGTTCTAGGGAAGGAGATGGTTACAAAACTGGTACACTTACATTTAAAGTGAGTAAGAATCGCGATTCTTGGGTGTCACTCAAAGAACTGCTGTTTTGACTATGGCATCTCTATATGAATATCTTGTATTTTATTGCATACAAAAAAGTCAATAAGGACAGCCCATATTCAAGAAGTGGGTAGGCTAACTCTGCCTCCAAATCACATTGAAGAAGAGATGGGGGGATGGGAGTGTTTTTACAGCTGTTTTTAGAAAGTGTAATCTGCCATGACGGGTTTCCTTAAGAATCTTCACTTTCATTCTACAGGTTATTGAGAATTATCAAATAATGTTAGATAGGGATAATAATATAATCAGAAATAGATTTTAGAAAGTTTACTGATAAATTCTTGAGATAAATAAGATAATCAAGGAAGTTCATTGTGTTTTGTTTTTTGCTTCCCTTTTCTTCAAAGAGTTGAGTCTTTTGAGCATATCTATAGGCACAATGGAAAGAAGTAGAAGAGAAGAAAATATTAAATAATCTTAAAGGTAGAAGGAAACACAGAGTGCTTCTTTAATGAGACAGTCTCCTTACAGTAATTTGCCTAAGTTACAGTGGTGGAATGCCAAGGTTATATGCAGGCATCGACCAGATGTGAGCCCTTGGCTACTTGACTACAACTCTCATCAAATACCTGCTTTCATTAGGTAGAAAAATTTCAAGACGTATCATCAAATTGGGAACCTTCTCCTGGAGACTCTTTAATTTGTCTATAAAACTTTAATCAAATCATCTTACATATAATCCAGAGAGTTTTAAAATTACTGTAAGATATTGTCATTTTAGATTCTTAAATATCCATTGCAAAGAGCCCAATTTGAATATTACTCAAAAAGCACACCTCTGTTGTTTTGGGTTGTCAGATGTCAATATACAAATAAGTTGTATTTATTTAAATATATGGTGAAAACTGATGCATTTGAGTGTCTGATACAGCATTTTCATTTTGGAAATATTTTTGTTACTACTGAATATTAGAAAGTTGATAATTCCATTTTAAGCTACTTTACATTTTCTATTTTGTTTACATCAAGTCTGTTTTCTTTGTTGTGTTACTCAAAAAGGGTAAAGATGTTTTCCTATAGTTAGATGCATTTGGAAGATTGACTTTATTAATAAGTTTTATAGGAACACAAAAATGAAGTAGAAAATAATTTCAACCCTGAATAAATTACATTAAATATTTAATCATGTTAGATAGTTGTTTACTAAAAATATTCAGTATCTGACTTAATAGCAAATTAAGGATATTGGAGAGTTTTGAATTCTTAACTCCAAAAGATTGTGAATACATAGTATGTCTGACAGTGATAAATGCTAAGGAGAAAAGTAAAGCAGGATGATGGGAAGTGGGAATACTAATAGCAGTTGTATTTTTATATAAGATGTTCAAGGAAGGTCTTTCTGAAGAGATAACCTTTGGGCAAAGATCTTTGGTGGCAAATTTGTGGGAAGAATTGTTTCAGGCAAAGAGAATATCGAGTGCAAAACCCTTTTGGCAGGAGAGTACCTGGCCTGTTGAACAAGAGGAGAGAGTGTGTCTGTAGCAAAGTGGCTTCAGGAGATATGCGGTCCAACGTGTATGTTGGGAATTAGATTACGAAGGCCTTTGTGAGGACCTTGCCTTTTATTCTTGCGATATAGGAAAGGTTATGAGTGTTTTTAAATAGGCGTGAGAAGACCTGACTGCATATATAACAGGTGCACTCTGGCTTCAGTGTTGGAAGTAAGTTTCCTGGTAGCAGAGTAATCAGGAGAATGCAGATGGTTGCTTTGATGAGGGCTCTAAGGATGGTGATAGAGTCATAATGAATTGCTAAAGAACTGATGTGAAGTGTGAGAGAAAGGGACCTCAGGGATGGCTGGTTTACAGGCTGGACTGCAAAGACAGATTTGCCAGTTACTAAGATGGAGATGTTTGTGAGACAGGCAGATATTTGGGGAAAACTAGGTGTTTACTCTGGGACATGTTAGGTTTGAGATGTCTATTAGGCATCAAAGTGGAAATGTGTAGGCTGTAGAATGTGTGAAGCTGGGTTTCAGAGGCTATGTCCAGGCTGGAAGCGAAGACTTGGGAGTACACAGTATATAACTGGCATTTAGAGTGTGGAACTAGGTGAGATCTCCTGAGGAAGGGGTATATGTATGAAAGAGGAGAAGTCCACATATGGAGGAGAGTGCACATGTGGAGATGTTGAAAGTGATGAGAAAGAACTAGCAAGTACACCGGGGAGGAAAACTCAAGGAGGGAAAAAGAGAAGCAGGAGCGTGTTGTACCAGAAGCCAAGTAAAGAAAGGGAGAAGTCAGGAAGGAATTTATCAACTCTGACAAATGCTGCTGATAGGTCTTAAATAAGATGAGGACTGAATTTAACAGTGGTCTTAGCAATAAAGAGATCAGTCATTGCTTTGACAAAAGTTGCTTATTTGAAATGGTGATGATAAGAAGAAAACCTGGAATTTGTTTATAGAAAATGAGAGAAACAAAATCGGAGATTGAAAGTATTAGATACTCTTTTGAGTAGTTTTGCTATAAGAAAAAAAGAGAAGAAAATATGGCAATGGGTAGATGGAAGGGGGGATTAAGGAATTTTTGTTGGTTGGTTTGTTTTAAGACTGAATACATTATGCTTGCAGGGAATAATCTAATGGAATAATCCAGAAGAGGAGATACAATTAATCATGCTGTTTAAAAAGAACACAATTATTTCTGGAATGAGGCCACTTAGTAGCCTAGAGGGGATAGAATGAAGTGTGAATGTGGAAGAATTGGCCTTGGATAGGTACATGCAGTGTTTATCCTTATTTATCCTTAGTAATGGGAAAGAAGGCAAACTACATGGGCACAAGGGTAAGTGGGTTGGAAATATAAGACTGGAAGTCTGGGGAAGTTCTTTGCAAAATGCTTGTTTTTAGTGGTAGACAAATATGAGAGTGAAGGATATAGGAGGAGGTATTGAAGGTTAGAGGGGAGAGGAGAAGATATGAACAGACTATCTAGGTGAATTGGACAGGAATGGACATATAAGATTGTTGGAGGGTAACCCAGGGACACATTAGAGGTTAAACCTATGAGTCTAAAATCAGCCTAATCATCAATAAATAATCACAAAATGAATGAATTGTGGATTTCTCAGTTTAATAGCATCTAGCCTTGTAGTTACTAGATCATTACAAGGCAATGGAAAGCAGGTGTATTTTCTAAAGAATAACATTACATAGGAAGATCCAGCCAAGTATATGGATTTGATGAAGTAGCAGAGGCACTGTCTGAATTCTTACTAATTCAGCCTGTGTAAAGTAAATGCTGATATCTGAACTATCCTGTAGACTTTTGAGATAATGGACTTTAGGGGAAATCCTTAGAACATTTTTTAATTTTAGAAATCAAGAGACTGAGGTCCGGGGAGATTAGAGGCATTCCTTATCTTCTACTGTGAATTTTATATTACTTTTACAGAGAATTTTGAATATTGTAGTAAGTATGCTCTCCCAGCAATGTTACATTTATTCTATTTTTATTCCTTCTAATAGAGCATTCTAGTTTGGTTTTTCAATTTATGTTCGATTGCACAGTTATGTAAATTCTTTTTGACAGATTTACTGTTAAGAGGAGACAGAGAAGTAAGAATTCCAGTTTAAAAGCTCATTAATTTAGAAAAAAACTATGTTATGAATTAATATTTTGAGTGCTGTATTTTTATTTTACATTATTTCTTCTGGATGAATAGAATTCTATCAAAGAAATAGGTTATTTAAAGATGATTAGATAGGAGTTATATAAAAACTCTCCAAAGCATGTTCACTATTCCTGACAAATCCATTCAGTGTAATACTCAGCTAGTGAAGCATTATCATTAACAATACAAGATTACATTGTAGTCCTTCTTTACAAAGCTAGCTATAAAAAATGTTTTCTTTTAAAGCATTTTTAAAGTACCTTTCACTTGGGTGAGCATTTATTAAACAAAAACCCTCTCACCAGTGTACAGTGTATATTTCTTAAACTGACTGGGAAAAGGAAGCTCTTGAGCTACTCCTTCACAAGAAGTATTAACTAGTTACCTTCTATCTTTAGCATAGTAGCAAGTTTAATGATGGGTGAATAAGCCGTCATCGTACAGGAAACAACATAAGATGACTTTCCTGAAGTTCAGGAAAAACATAGTTGATCTCAGCTTAAAAATATGTAGCAATACTTTTGCATGCCCGCTTTTTAAAATCAATATTTTTTTTCTACTTGGAGAGCAAGTGCACATTTTAGAAGTATGTTTATATAGTAAAACACATCGAATTTTCCCAGCTACTAAAGTTAGAGATATCTGGGTTAGTGTAGGTGATTAGAGAGGCCTAAAACTCTCCACTCTTCTGTTCTCTATTTGACAGAGAAAATAGACACAGGAAGGATAGTGGTGGTCGAGTAGGGATCAAAGTACCTACTTTAATAATGGGACAGGCACTTCCCAGTCATTTTCCAAATATAAAACTTTCTGGCAAAGGTGCACTAGAAAACATGGCTTTTTTATATGCTTCTTTTTAATGAAACAAATCCAAAAGATGTACAGTCAAGCTCAAGTTGTGCAGTTCATCAGCATGGAGGCTGAGGTGAAAATCTGCAACTCCTGCCCCACATCTGACCTTTGATATCCCCCTGCCCCCAGCCGTGGGAGCAATATCCAAGTGCTTTACTACATGATAACATCAAGCAGGGGAGAGAGCAGGGGCAGTGGTGGGAGCCCTTTAAGGATCAGGGTGCTGCAGGTTCAGAGGTTCCGTGTTGTGAACAAGTGTGTGTGTGTGTGTGTGTGTGTGTGTGTGTGTGTGTGTTATATGTGTATGAATAATATTTAATACATTTCATCCACCCACTTGGGAAAAATTCTGATAAAAAAATGTGTTACCCTGTATCTCTGAAGAAATAAGAGTGAGTTGGTAAAAAGGAGCAGAACTTTTTCTATAACTCAGACCCTTGCTACTCAAATGTAAGGTGGTCCTTGGATCAGCAGCAGCCATGTCACCTGGAAGCTTGTTAGATGTGTAGAACCTAGGGTTCCATCCCTGACCTCCTCAATTACAATGTACTTTTAACAAGATTCCTCTCCACCATCAGTGATTTATTGGTGCATTAAATTTCAAAAATACTTCTCTAGATTTCAGATGTGTTATAAATTCCTTCTTCTATGAACTAAGGCATAATATAGGGAAAGAGTAGAAGGTCTTTTACTTACAGTTGGAGTTCACTCTCTTCTATTATAAAGTGCTTAGTGCTTTTGAAATAACCCAAGAGATTCCAGGGGAAGGAGGTGTTTTGAGATCGTTCAACCTCAAAACTGCAACAATCAGAACATCTTATTTTTAAGCCTCGTATTAGAGTTCCATCTAAGATATCATGTGTAAAGATTTCTGCTGCTCAATTAAAAGAAAGTTTTAAAAATCAAAGGAGAAATAAAATGTTAAACTTATTGCAAGGAGATTTGGCTTTAATTTTCTAGTTGTGTGCAACTAGCTACTTAATAAGGGCAAGTGATAACTTCACAGGGCTTTTAGATTAGTTTACTATGTGCATGGGCTGGAAATGAGGTTGGAACTCCAGACAGAGGCATAAAATATGAAAATAAATTGAGGGTGATAAGGAAACCTGACACTTTTGAATAGAAAACCAAGTAGTATGCCTGGAGTGTAAGGTGTCTGTAAATGTGTGTGTGTGGTGTTAGTGATGAGGGATAGGGTTATATTGGTGAGAAATGAGGTTGGTGATGAAGGCTTTTTGTGCCCTCTGAAAGGGTTTGGATTTTAGACTAATACTGGCTTTAGTGCAAAGAATGAGAGTTAGCAAGACCAAAGAAAGAGACACAAGCTAGAACCTATTTGAATAATGTATGTGAGAATGATGGCAATATGAATTAGATGTACAGAAATAGGGATGAGGAAAAATGAACTATTTAGGAGGAGAAATCTATAGGATGCACTGACTGCTGTGAATTGGTGAGAAGGAGGAAAATGTCATGGTTAATTCCTATGTTTTGGCCCTTAAAAACATGATTTGAAATATAGTAGGAGTGGTAAGTTTGAAAGGAATTGATTAATTCTGATTTTTATCAAGTTTTGTTTTTGTTTTTGCTTTGTTTTGTTTTAGATTGAATATCCAGTTCTAGATGTCTGATAAACAGCTATTTGTTTTTTAAATATTTAACTGTCTTAAGATAATCATACTTTTTATATAATTTATTCTCATCATTCCAATTATTATATATATGTTGATGCCTTCGAATCTACATCCTCAGTCTAGATCACTCACCTGAACTCCATTCCCAAATGAAATTGTAAGCTTAAATTTATTTTCAGTGAAAATTATGCTTTGATATTCATTGGGAATACAAGTGAGGATTTTTCAGATTCCATTACTTATATGGCATATGGAATGTTATTCAGTTTTAGATTGTGAGAAATATAATTATTTTTGGCAAAGATTGTGATGGAACTTGCTTCAGTGTCACTTCTGTATCTGAAACAACACCTTATAAATACTCCATGCTGAAATAGTTATTGAATTAAACACCGGAAACTGAGCCTTCAAACTGTTTCTATAAATTTGGAATGAGGAAATGGAAGTATGGGAAATCAGCATGCTAATGATGAATAAATAAGGAAAATGTTATTAAATAGTTTTATTAAAAAATGTAAAACTGAACATCTCTAGAACTTGTTTTCCCATGATCTTCTCTCTTTTTGTTATCTATGCCATTTTTTCTCTGCACATGAATATCTGTTTAGATTTTTCCTTTATTTACTTTTGATTTTGGAAGAAAATATAGATAAATATTAAGGATAATTAATATTTCCTGTATTTTTCAGTGACTGTAGCTATCATTCTTACAAAGATTTTAGTAAAAAGAATGTCTGACAACATAACAAAACAGAAATCAGGTTTGATAGACTTCAACATATATAAAGTATATATCTTGTCTGAAAAAAAAACATTTAAGCATCCAGTACAGCTGACACCTTTTCTGTACTTTGTATCCATCTCTGTTAGCCAATCTTGTGTATTTGCGACAGCATGGACATTGATGAATCACTTTAATTTACCAGGCAACAGACAGTTTGCCAAGACTATCTGTAAGAACCAGCTAGAGCTGGTCCTGATTGTTACAGATGTGTGTATTGTTTCAAAAAGTGTAACTGATCAGAAGCAATTGAGATGTATCCTTGTACCATAAATATATAGAAATACATGTTTTATTATCTCGATTTTTATTTTTCTCTCATTCCATTCTCTTTTTTATGAAAAAATCAATACCTATACAAATGTATGCTAATTTAGTTATTCAGTAAAATGGATTGTGATATAATTTGGCTTTTTTTAAGTATTGAGGATAATTTTTAAATTTGTATAATCAATGATCGATTTTTCGAAAAAATATGTCACTTTATATGCTTTAAAGTAAGAAATTATTTTGACAGTAAGTCATGGTATCAGTTTTTCACTTGAATAGTTTATATCTTAGGTAAGGAACAGATAATAGATTACATGAAGTCTTAAAATATTATAGAATTTTAATGATGATATGCTTAATAGTGGTATAAGAAAAAATAATCTTGGGAAAACCGAAGAGAGGTTAATTACACATAATATGCAAAAGTCATATTTTCTTGATGCTTAGTGTATATGCAAGTTTTATCTTTTTGTAATCCATTTAGAGCTACTGTTATATTTGGGCTAGATATCTTGTCCCTGATTGTGGCACTATTAGAAAATTTTTAAATTCTTCATATTCATGTAGTATCTATTATATGCCAAGACCTACACCAGACATTTTCGTACGTAAGCAGTGCATCAGACACAATATTATAACACACAGTAGGATCAGATGTCCTCCAGATGCCTCCTGTTGTCACTTTTTGATCTCTGAAATTCTACTGATTAAACCTCAAAACTTAAAACATTATTACTATTAAAATACATATATTTAATTAAATTCCCAGGAGGAGTTTTTCTTTGTGTTCATAAATATCTGCCCTATGGTGTGAATAATTATAACCTCCTCTGTAAGTAGGTTTTGACAGAGGAAGTAGAAAGGATTTTAGAGGCCTTGACTATTTGAGCTAAACTGGTAGAGGGCAAGATATAAGGGCCAACTGATAAAGAGTTATTTATTTTGCCTACATTACATTTCAAGTGGGACTGATCCTGGCTGCTTTTACTATGGTTAATTGAATAAAACATAGCTTATATAGTAGGTAAATTAAATCCATACCCCAAACCCTAAGTTATTCTTTGGTTTTTCTGTTTAATAGTCTTTAGAATGACTCATATATTTTCACTTTATAACAGTAATGCAAGCACACCAAACATCGGGTGTTTGAATTTGAATTTCTTGGGCTAGTGTAACCAAGTAAGTGGGTGCATGAGAATGATTTTGGAGATGGGGATGTCCATGAGAAATAAAGTGGAGTTAACAGAGAAAGTTGTGAATGGCTTCATGAAACCCTCTAAATCAGAGAAGTCCAATTCTTGACATTATTTTTGTGTGCTTTTACGTTTTCTGCCATAGTCCCCTGTGCCAGGGTGGAGACTGGTTATATCTTTCTGGAAGGAAAGATAACACACTTGATATTTACTTACTTAGGAAAGGATGGTGTATGCATTCAGTAGGTTTCTGGCACTTATTAAAAAGTACTTAAAAAGCACATTCTAAGCTTTGTCTGTGAAATCTCAATCATGATTTCCTGTCAAGTTAAGGAAATCTCCTACCCTGGTTATGTAAACAATCTCTCCAAAGATTCTCTTTTAGTGAATAGATGTTGATTCTAAAAAGTTTGTAAAATTTTACTTAATGTAATTTTAGTTTATTTTAATAAGTGAATTGGTCCATTATTTTGTCACCTTAGTTTGATTTCTCTTTACTTAGCACTTTTTCACCAACTGGGCCAATGCTAGACTTGGGTGATACAAGTCAGGCTTAAAAAGCAGGGCTACAGGCAGAATATAAACCATATCCATAGTAGGTAAGGTGACTCTACAAAATAGTATCCAAACAAAAACACTTTGAGAGTGAAATGGGGCATTATTAATAATAGCACTGGAACAATGTGTAAACTAGGAATATCTCAAGTGAACTGGGACATATGGTTACCCTAATGATATAATTAATGTAATTATTGAGACTAATGCTCAATGACTTGACTAAGGCTGCATTTTATTGAAAGCTGGTTATCAGGTGAATGAATAAGCAACCCTGCAGGGACATAATTTAAGTGGGATCTTCCTAGGACCCTGTTTTGCTAAGAGAGTGTCTTAGTTCTAATTAGCATATTAAAAGAGAGACCTGTATGTAAAAAGTTTGGAATTTAAAGATACTTTGACCCATTCCAATCTTTCGTGCTTTCGTAATTAATTTTCCTTCTTTCTCACCTCAGAATTCATGCCACCAGTTAAACATTCCTCATTGCTGGGAATAGAAGTTGTGTGCATAGTTCAGAGGATGAATCTTTTTAATAGCATTGCTTCTTTTCTTAAAGGCAAGTTTGGGCTTGGCTGGATTTTGGAATTGCTTTAAAAATTTGGCTTAGCATATTGTTTCCAAATGAAAATATGAGAATTAGAACAAGGGAACAGATCGTACAACTCTCACATGCTATTTTATATTGGTATTTAAATTTTAAAATGAAAGTAAATTTAAATTAAATTTAAAATAATTTTAAATTAAATTAAATTTTTTGCCCCTTCGTCACTACAGCATTTTAAAAATATTAAATTTGCTTTTCCTTATATCTTTCTAATATCTTCCATATTTATATATTTTGTATTTACATGAATATCTTTCAAATTTTATTCATATTAGGACCCTTATGAAACATGCTCTCCGTGCTTTTTTAATTGAAATTTTTATTGAGCTAATTGTAGATTCATATGCAGTTGTAACATACAGAGATTTTATGAACCATTTGTTCAGTTTGCCCCAGTGCTAACATCTTGCAACATTATAATACAATATTGCATCTGGAATATTTTCATTGATATGGTCCACCAGTCTTACTCAGATTTCATCGGTTTTGCATGTACTTATTTGTGTATGTTGACCATGTGTTTAGTTCTATACAATTTTCTCATATGTATAGATTGGTCAAGATACTGAACACTTCCATCACTACAAGGGTTCCTCCTGCTGCCTTTATATAATTATATCTACCTCCCTTCTGTCCCACTTGCCCTATCCCTAACCCCAAGTAACCACTAATATGTTCTTCATTCTAAAACTTTGTCATTTCAAAAATGTGAGATTAATGGAATAATGTAGTATGTAATCTTTCTGAATTGACTTCCTTTATGTGTTTAAAGCAATATGCATTTATTTTTTCACGATATACTTTTGGCCGAGGGGTGAGCAACATGCACAGATGTTCATCAAAAGATACAAACTTCCAGTTATAAGATGAATAAGTTCCAGGGATCTAATGTGCAGCATGGTGATTATAGTTAATAATACTGTATTATATACTCGAAAATTCCTAAGAGAGTAAATCTTAAGTATTTGATTAAAAATGTTAATTTTGTGAGGTGCTAGAAATATTAACTAACCTTATATACTTTAAACTTACATGATATTATAAGTCAATTTTATTTTAATAAAGCTGGGAAAAAATTTAAAAAAACAAATTCAAAATTAATTTTCTTGACAATTAGATCTTGATGAGTTCATGAAGGTAGAAAATGTCTTGTTTGTCTTTGTATCTTAGAAGCTTAGGTAAAACATATTCGGTAAATATGAGTTTAATAACTGGTTTATTAGATTGGAAAGTTGCTGTATGTAAATGTATATTATTTTAGTACTTTTAAAAAATCAATATTTGTTTATTTGTTTTGTTTATAAAAGATAGGTTGGAATTTCTGGGTGGCAGCATCATTCGAATTTTACTGGCAAGGGAGTTTATATTCAGCTGTGTACCTAACTCAGCTAATCAATTTGAGTTCCTAGTTAGGGCACCAGCATTCATCAGAAGACAGGAAAAGGCAGACTCCTCAGGTTATTATATTATAAGGAAATGTTCAGGATTTGCATTTTCATTCATTTTGTTTTTTCATTGTCCCTTTTCTATTTGCATTGCTTCGTGGGATGTCAGTATCACCTAACAAATATTTGAAGTGATTTTAAAGATGATTGTTATAAAACAATTGGTTGTAGTGGTTTGCTTAGGATGCTGTACTGTCCAATGAAACTAGGCTTAAGTTGAAAACCTCTGGCTCTAGTGAATGTGGTCTTGTAGCAGGAAGTGTTTTATATAGTTTCTTCATCATCTGTATTTTGTCATTTGTTATTCTACTCTACTGTAATATGTTTTTTTCAATTCTATAAATATTTTATTTTGTAAAAAAATGATTGCAGTATACAGCATATATAATGATTAATGAATAAAATGCAATGTGCTGTATTTCATGCTTGGTTTAAAATAAAACATTCTGTGGAGAAGGAGATTTTTGTCTTTTTCACAGCTTTATGTAATGTTTGACAAGTTATAGTCACCAACACACATTTTTAGAAATAAATGAGTGATACTATTTGTAATATATATATTAAAAAATGATACAGAGGGTTACTGCCAGTTTTAGTATTCGGAGGCTCGAGAGGTACAATGGCAGGTAATAGGATCATAATTAGCCCAGCCCTTATTAGTATACTTCCAGATAACTCTGAATTTCCCAAGAACACTAGAGGTTTCTAATCTTTGATGTGTCCCAAGAAGCCCTCAGTGCTTCAGTATGCAGGCCCTCAAAACTTCCATGTACATAACTTCCTGAATATAAGACAAGGTCATGCTGCTCCGCCAAATCCTGTTCAATTCATCCCGCTTCCACCATTCTAATAACCAACCTTTTCTGAATTCACAGTGGCCTTTTGATACCTCCCTTGAAGTTAGTAAGAGAAATAAAAAGGGGAAAAACAAACTACACACCGACACTTTTGAGTAGGACAGATTTCTATAGATCCATTACTTCATTTGTTTCTTGTATCAACCCAAAGAGATAGATACTATATCTATTTGACAGTTGAGAAAATGAAGCTCAGAGGCTTTGGAACTAGGCCAATGTCATACATCTAGTAATGCTGGAATTGCTCTTTGGTCTTATTTCAGTAAGATCTAAAGCTCTATTGCTAGGTTATTTCTGGATTAGGTTTCCTGCCACACTAAAGTAATTTATTTTTCCTTTGCTTCTATCTTTGATATTGAACCTACTTGTTCTGTTTGGTCTACACCTACTTTTTGCTCTATTTTTTTCCTCATTTATGTCTCTTCTCAATCTTGAAGATTGATGTTTCAAATGTACTATTGGCTTGATAACAGCTTTACCTCAGTGGTAGATTAAAGTTGGCCGTAAATATTTTGCTGCTGTTCTCATCAAGGGGTGGAATCTATTCCTCCTTCTCTTTAATCCAGGAGATAGTTGTGTGACCTGCTTTGACCAATCAGTGTGGTTTAAATAATGCTATGACAATTATAAGCTAAAGTTTTAAGAGGCCTAGCAGCTACCACTTTTGCTCTTTTGGACCCTTAAGCCTCTGTGTAATGTGATTTACCCTACCAGAGAGCCTATTTGCAGTTGGTGGGGGGAAAGGGGGAAGGGTCAGGAGAAGAAGAGGAAGAGAGAGAAGGAGAGGGATGCATGGTTTGCTAGCAGTTGTTTGGGCCATCCTGGCTGAATCACCGGGCTTGTCAGTGAAGCTGTCTTGGATTTCAGTCCCATCTGAGTCTCTAGAAGACTGTTCCTGCATGAGTGACCTAAGTGAGACTAGCCCAAAACAGCCAGCTAACTAAGCCTAACTCAGATTATAGACTCATAAGCAAATAAATGCTTGCTTTTTAAGCCACTAAGTTTTGGGGTATTTTGATAAATAGAAATAGATATCTGAAATACTCACTGACTTCCAAATTTGCTTTGTCTCCATATACTGAAGACTGAGTATTATTTTCTATCATCTCTATGCCCATACTGAGACTTCAGTGACAATGAGGTTCTAATTTCTCTAGGGAAGGGAGTTCAGAGAAATGTAAGGGATTTGGAGTACAAAAACTGGACAAATGAAAATTCAAGTGGGATAAGAAAATTATTTTCAACAATCTGAAGGCTGTTTTGGTAAGAGAAATATAGTTGGTTTTGAAAATTCAAGGAATGGAAAATTAAAAGATGATCAGAAGATGATCACATATGAATAAATATATTTGATTTCAATGTGATGAAGCTTTCCTCACATTGAATGAAATATGGAACTAAAATATGTAGTATGTTATTTAAAATAGCACTGACGCTCAATGAAGGTAGTGCATTCCCCATTGAGTCAAGTAGCTTCGACTTACCAACTTTTTGAGATGTGTGTCAGTCATGTAGTCATGCTGCTGCTCCTCCTTTCAAGAAAACTTGATTTTCAGCTGTGAGGAGTATAATTAGCAGACAGGTTTAGCTCAGAATCTTTAGAATCCTTTGTAGCACTCAAGCTACAGAAGTGCTCTTCCGGGTTATTCCCCAGCTAATGACTGAACATGACAGGGTAATAGGGGTCTGGCCATTTCTCCAAATGTAGGACTCTAATGACTGTCTTTGCTCTGGAGCTCCCCGTTAGACTGGTCAAGACTTCATGAGATCTGCGTTACAGTCCCTGTACTGTTCTTGTCCAATTCTTTTTACCTTCTTTCCTTTCACAAGTATAGGATCTGCTTTGTGGTTTGAAAGCTTCCCCTGCATAATCTTGATTCCTTCCTCTTTATCTCTGATAGGTATTACTTCTTAATAAACATTTTGTACTCCTAATTCTGGCTCATCATCTCCGTCTGTTAGGACCTGAGCAAGATGCAGTTGACAGAACTAAACTGGTAGGTGGGTCAGCTTAGAAGAATTCTAACTCTGTAATTCTATAATGTTGTGCTCTGCAATCTGATTGCTCCTAGGCAGAGTTGAATAATTGCTTTACAATAATTCTGAGAAGTAAGGCATGGGATACCTTTTTGAACTAGGGAAGGCACCTGTCTAAATCACAAATTTAGACTTTGGAAAATCTTGTTTTCTTTAAAAATGTAAAGGCACATGTATATTGTGGTTTCTAAGTTTTAATTCATTTACTAATATTTGTAACGAGTATTTGAATCTGCTTACACCAGCACAAAAAGATGGAAATACATCAGTGTCTAATGAAGGATGTCTACTTAAGCTTCTTGCAACACACATTTTTCTGGGCAGATAGCACTAACACTGAAGATGATTAAAGAAAGAGGAATAGAAAAACTATCAATTATGGTGTTATTTATTATAATTTGGAAAATAATCTTCCATTTTGCTCTTCTATTAATATGTATCATTAATATGAACAATATACCCACATCTTGCATAATTAGCACATAACAAATAAATAATAATGAGTTTGAAATATGGATACTATTAAATTATGCTTCTTAAAATATATGTGAAATTCTAGAAGAAATTAAAATGTACTGAAATTAATTTATTAATCTTGAGTTGAAATGTAGTTCTTTAAAGTATTTTAATGTGATGGTTATGTCATATGTATGGAAAACAAATGCCTACTTTGAAGGTTTGAAGTTAGAAAATTCAGAAAATATGGTAGGTATTCCAGCCTGTAATTCCCAGACTTCCTGTGTTTACACAGGTGGTAAAACTAGGGCAAAAGTAGCAGCCAAAATATAACATTCCTCTGGGGCCATGCTTACGCCAACCTCTCTCATGTTCTTTTGAGATAAATTTTGAAATCCCTGGATATACCATATGAGACTTGGTAATAAGACATTGCTCTTATGGCTCATGGAGTTTTTGATTTGCCTCCCATTTTTTAAACCCACTTTTATTGAGCCTTTATCATCTTCCAGATACTACGCTAAGTCATTTAGTTAAGTAATTTTGTTAATTACCACTATGGTCATATTAGATAGGGACTATTGTTATTTCCATTTCACGCATAAGAAATCTGAGGGTTAGAGAGGTTTAATTTTACCAATGTCACTGTTGCTCTTAAATGGCAGTGCCTGGGTTCTAACTCAGCTATGGCTGAACACAAGGTCAGTGCTGTCATAACCACCGTGTTACCTTGGCTTTTCTGTTTTCCTGCTTTCTTTGCTGTGCTATTAGTCACTAAGAGCCCAAAGTGCCACTGGTTGGCATGGAAGATGCTGCTGCTGCTGCTGCTGCTGCTGCTGCTGCTGCTGCTGCTGCTGCTGCTGCTGCTTCTCTGCTGTTGTCTACCAGCTCTGCTTTCATTGTGACTGGGCTGTGGCTGCTCAAAGTGCAAGGAGCTGATGTGAAGGGGGCAAAAGAAACTCTGGTTGTTGCCAAACGTGCTGTTATCACTAACCGCACTGCTGCTGTCATTAGTGCCGCTGCCAACACTTCCAGCTCTGCTGTTGCCTGTGCCAGTGCTGCTGCTGATGCCTTGGGTTCTCAGTGTCCCAGGGTGATTTTGTAGACAGGCAGCTGCTTTTAGATTTCATTTGCTCATTACCTGTAGATCCTTTGCCTTAGGACTCAGGCTTAAATCTGTGAAGCCTGGGATAGAAGATGATCAGAGGTATGCTTTTTTTTCCTTAGCATTTGGGACAGCTGGCCTTGACCCAAACATGTGCACCTCTGTTTTCTCTTTTTTCCCTAGGGATTTCTTTTCCTCAGAGGCTCTCTCTTCCCTCATGCCCTGGAAACGTGAGCATAAACACTTGAACCTTAGAATGAACATAATTTAGTCTTAATACGGAAGCCCCACTACATTAGATATTTTACTTTGAAAAAAATTAAAACCACTTGAATTTTATAATCATGAATATATATTTTTCTGTGCAATTAAATTATGCTAATTATTAAAAAATACTATGTAACTATATACAACTTTGCTACCTAGCAAGGCTGGTTTCAGTGTGATTTACATTATTGTAAAAAAAAAAAAAAAATTGCCACAGTTCAAAAAGTCAAATCTTTCTATTAAGCCCTATCAATAATTCATATAACTCATATCAAAAGGCTTATGGGGACAAGGTAATTCCGTTGGTGGGGATGATGTCTTTTTACTTTTGCTTCCAACCCTAAATCACGAAGAAGCCAACGTTGTCTCAGAGCTGGAAAATAAGGAAATAGCATGAAAATTTACCAACCTCTACCCTTAAGTACATGCAAAATAAGGACTTTTTAGCTGGAGGAAAAGAATGTCACATTACCGAATTCTTTATTATCTTAACTGAAAGCAAAAACTCATTTTAATTTTTTAATTGAGTAAAGCATATGATGGGGGAGCTCTTAGTTCTATGCCAGAAACTTTTCTTTTTCTTTTTCTTTTATTGCTTACAGGTAGTCTAGCAAGAAAAAAAAAAAAATAATTGTATTCAGATCCTGGTCAAGATTCTCCTTGTCAAGGACTCTTTTTTTCCTTTTAGGATAAAGCACTAAATTAATTTTCTTGTATAAGTATAATGCATCTGCAATGATTGAAAGTTTTGTGTTCTATTTTTATTTTTATGTTTTTGTTGTGTTTTATTTTTAATTAAGAAAGTGTGGATTGGTAAATAATACTTAACACAGGGTGAGCTTTTTGGTGTGTCAAACATATGGATTTTTGGATGAATTTGCATCTGGGAGTCTATTTTTTTCCCCAGTAAATTGTATGAGGATTATAATTTTATTTAACAGGTGTAAATATGTGAATTCTGGAATGTTTATTTATTTAAAGTTATCTTAACACATACATGTTAGGATGTGTTAAATACACTTTGTGTATTTAATATGTATATTTTGTTTTTGATTTGTTTTTCTTAATTTTAAAGTGGGAATGAATGAAAAGTAGATTAATATATGATGCATAAAACACCCTAATAATGTTATTGTGTTTATACATCATACCTAGACATGTGTTTTGCTATTTTTCGAGCTGCATACCAGAGTATATTATAAAGAACTCCATCAATAAAATAAAGATGAGAAAGCAGAGCAGAGAGAAATGAAATATAGTTGGCTTACATTTCTGAGTCTTATTTTTTACTTTTTAACATAAATTCATGCCTCTTAAATGAAGATTCTAATGTTCTGATGTAGTTAAAATTATAGACGAAGTGCTTTAAAAGTTTGTAGAATGACAAATGACACTTATAAATATTCATATTTATGAGTATTGAGTATCCTTTCTATCATCTGTACTTAATGTTTTCACTTTATTTTAATTGTATTTATAAGAAATGTTTGTGCTATGCTTAGAGATCTTTTTTCAGATAGTTTTTTTTCTTTTCATTAATGCTTTTGATCTATTTAGGCAAATGAGATAGTTAAGCAGAAGAGTGGAAATATTTCTCAACAGCTTTTTAAAGGAAGTATTAATTACTTTATTAACTAGATTAAAATTATTTTTATATTTACTATACACAGCCATAGAAAACTTTAGTTTATGAATCCTTAGAAAATTAGAACAAATAACTGGAAAATAATTAAAACCATAAACTAATCAAGGAGTCTCTGAAAATGGAATGCTACCTGATGCTGCTATACAACAGATTTTTAAAAAATGTCTGAATTTATTAATCTGTGAAAGAAGAACTTTTAAGTTGAAAATAATCAGCGTCTTAATTATGGTGATTTTATTGAAAGCTGACTACAGTAATAGTAAGAGGCATTCTAAGTTTCTGGAGCAGTGGCAGCTGTCAAACACCAACATTTTTCCCTGAGAATAGGTTTGGTTGGCGTTCTTCAAGGACAAGTTGCTCAGCTATTGTCTCAGCCCTGCTAGTTAATATTCAACGGGTTTCTTAATCAAAATTGTGTGTCCTGCTCCCTAGAGTGTTTGTTAAAGTGATTGTATGTTTATCAGAGCCTTCAATAGCAGAAACAGCATATTTCTGGATGAGGTGCTTGCTGGTAATGAGAACTAATGTGCTGATAAGAATTGGAAAATGCTGTCAAAATACACTGTAAAAAAAGAAAAAGCAACAACAAAATTACTCTAGCTCAAAAAGTCAAACAAACCTTTCTTTGAAGCCCTTGTACCTTATATAACTTCAATTGTTTAGAATAATGGGGCAGCAGGGATATGATGATATCCTACTCTAAACTCCAGGAATGGCATGCCAGTGATCAAGTAGTCTTGGGATCTATTAATCATTGCTTCTGTTGGATGGCTGATTAAGGTTCTTCACAACATGTTTCCTTTAGATTACAGAAAGTTCTTAATGAAGTAATGCATGGGAGGGACACGGACATTAGAGAGCTTAGTCTGGCATTCTACAAATGGTATCGAAAGGTCATATGAGGAAAAGAAGCTTTGCCAAAATTAAAATAATGCAACAGCTCACACTTTCCATAAAATATTATGCCTAAGATACAGGTTTTGTCACTGCTTTTATTTTTAACCTCAAATTATTTTCTATTGTCTGGCGATACTGCCCTGGAAGCAGAGCTATCCTGTTGGATCTGACTTTTTCTGCCAAGGGTAATCTTTATCTCTCTCTTTCGTTCTGAAATAATTAAAGATGCATTGTTTGCAAAACATTCTCCTATAATACTAAAAAGAAAATTTGTTTTATATTTTATTTTTGTCTCTAATGAGTTCTATGAGGAATGACGACTTTTGCAAACAGTTCATTTTAATTACTGTGTTGGTGGATTTTCCTCTATAATTGAGCATTCAAAAATGAAAACACATTTTGGGGAATTGTTCAACATAATAAAAACACACTTTGGATATTCATTAGGAAACAATGCACCTACATTCCAGAGGAGTTCATCTTAATAAATAACACCTTTTTTTGTAGGCTACAGCCAGAGATATTGATCATTCCAGTGATACTGAGATATGCACTACACTTTATGCCTTGATCTTTGACGTAGAAAGATTGGACACATTAATGTAAAAAATTGATAGCTACTACATATATACCATACTATTTGCTATTATTCAAAATAACTCATTTATCTGGTATTGTTATGTGTAGTCAATTACTTTCTAATTTACCTTTTAAATAAATTGATAAATTTTATATTTTTATTTATTCTTAGGTGTAGCTGATAATCATTTTGAAATATGAATCACAATCAGATTGATTTGATACCAGGTTTTGGTAGAATTGTGTATCAGTTAATCCAGTCAAGAGATGGAAAACATATCAGGTTAAACAAGTGAGTTTAATATAAAAATTACTAAACTATGATAACAGTGATTATGAGACACAGGAAAACCTATATAATGCCCTAGGGCTGAGGGAGTGTACCAAGGAAGACAAACTTGGAAGGGGTTCAGATCTTTGGAGAAAAGTATTATAATTCATCCCATTGGATTGCAGAGAATGTCAAGGGTTGATCATGCATCCAGAGATGGTCTGTAGTCACTGGGCAAGCTGATGGCAGAGAGAGCAGGCCAGGCACTGGCAATCAAACTGGTGAGAGCCCATTAGAGGGCTTGCACCCCCTGGCAACAGAAACTGTAGAGGGGCTTTTGTGTCCTGCAGTGCCCCTCTAGTATTCTTTTTATGGAAAGTTCAAAATCATGCTCATTGTAAAGAAGAGCTTAAAGGAATTCCAGCTGCGATCAGTAAGCATATATTTATTGAAGGGTGTATTCAGAGCTGTGAAACAATTATAGTGGCCCTTGAACTATATAGATTTGAACTGCACAGGTCCACTTATATGCAGATATTTTCAATAAATAAACAGTTGGGCCTCTATATACCCAAGTTTTCATATCCATAGGTTCAACCAATTCTGGATGAATAACAGTATTTTCGATTCATGGTTGGGAATCTGGGGCTGTGGAGGGTGAACTGCATACATTATTTTATGCCATTTTGTATAAGAGACCTGAGTATCTGTGATTTTGGTATGCATGGGGATACTGGGACTAATTCCCCGTGGATACCGAGGGATGACTTAGTTAAGTTACATGAGGGTTTTCCATGTGGGGTTTAGTGCCTCTAACCCCGTGTTGTTCAGAGGTGAACTATAATTCATAACTGGAACATGCCGACTCACATTTGGATGCTAGTTGTAGTTAATGTTACAGCAAAACTGATAATTTCGGTTGCCTTAAGAATGTCATGTTGTTTTCCAGTGCCTGAATTTTGTCCCCTTATACTTGTCTGTCCTGATGAGTCATATTATCCTAGCTTTCAGTAGCTGAGCTTAGGACTATGCTTATTTTTCACTATATCTTTCACACATAACACCTCTAGCTCTGCAATGGGATAAGAAGCCTGTCCATATAAGCCACTGTATGTTTGTCCAAATTCTTGAGATCATTTGAGCAACCTCAGTAGAAGAAACTCATAGAGTATCAATAAACTCTGTTCTAAATAGAGCCATTTATATGTCTTTTATAAGCAAGTGAAGAAAACTGTTTACCCCTAGAGTCTGCACTAGAAGTAGCACACAGTTCATTTGGCAAAGCTAAAGAGCAATATTGATTTTGAGGCACTGAGGAACATGCAGGTGCCTAGTTCAATTTGTTACCACTCAGTCATTTTTTTTCTCTCTGATGTTAGTACAGCTATTATTGTGACTTGGGGGAGGGGAAGTTATTATCAGTGAATGCTTCCTAATGTTTTATAGATACTATCATTTACATTTATATTCATATACCATTGTAATCATAATGTTAATGAATTGACTACTGTTATATATTATGTTTATGTTAGAGACAGGTATCGAGATGCCCTGGTGTCAGACATGGTGTTTAAAAAGATATATACTAATTAATAATTCCTTGATAAAGCTGTTTTATTATGAACCACAATAACATCCATATGCTAAGTCACTCACCATATTTATGTCTATTGTTGCTTTAATATAGGAATTAGCCCTGGCAAGAAATTTTTTTTCTAGCAGCCAGGACATAGAACAATTTTATTATAAATGTTTTATTCTTTCTTATGTTAAAGGAGAAAAAAAGCCTTTGATGAAAATACTGTAATTGCTTTGACAATTTGCTTTAGATTTATAATCTATCCTTGGGGTGCTTTTTTTCTCCCCTTTAGGTGAAAGAAGGCAGAAGGGGTGTATTTATTATCATGTTAAAAAATTCCAATTTGAATAAATCCAACAGATAAATTGCTTGCAATTACCTTTTTAAAAGAGTGTTGTAGGAACATGAACGTTGAAAACTAATACTTAAATACAAATGGTTTATTTGTAGTGTGAAAAATAGGTGATGTTGTAAAAACTGTTATGAATCACATTTATAAAATGAGTAATGGAGCAACAACAAGAAAAAAGAATCCTAAACAATGATGATAGTGTAAGGGACCTCTGGGACAACATCAGGCACACCAACAAATGCATCATGGGAGCACCTGAAGGAGAAGAGAAAGTAAGGAACTGAAAACCTATTTGAAAAAATAATGACAGAAAACTTCCATAACTTGGCGAAGAAAATATATATACAAGCCCAAGAAGTACAGAGAGTCCCAAACAAGAGGAATGCATACAGGTCCACACCATGATACATCATAATTAAAATGCTAAGGTTTAAAGACAATAAGAGAATATTAAAAGCAGCAAGAGAAAAGCAGTTAGTTACCTACAAGGGAGCTCCCATAGACTGTCAGCTGATTTCTCAACAGAAACTTTGCAGACCAGATAAAATTGGCACAAAATATTCAAAGTGATGAAAAGCAAGGATCTAAAGATTACCTGGCAAAGCTATTTAGAATCGAAGGACACATAAAGAGCTTCCCAGACCAGAAAAAGCTAAAGGAGTTCACCACCACCACACCAAACCAATATTACAAGAAATGTTAGATGGACTTCTTTAAGAAGGAGAAAAAAAGAAGGTAAAAAATTTAAATAATAAAGTGGCGATAACTGCATATATATTAATGATTACTTTAATTGTAAATGGATTACTTTTAGGTAATCCAATCAAAATATAGGGTGGCTGAATGGATAACAAGACCCTTACATATGCTGCCTATAAAAGACTCACTTCAGATTCAAAGACACACACACACATTGAAAGCAAAGGGATGGAAAAAATTATTTCATGCAAAGGGAAATGAAAAAAAAAGCTGGGGTAACAATACTTGTATCAGACAAAACAGTCTGAAAAAAAGAGACAGAGAAAGACCTAGTAATCCCAGTTCTGGATATTTTATCTAAAGAAACACAAAACAGTACTTTGAAGGGATATGTGAATCCATATGTTCATTGCAGCATTATTTACAATAGCCAAGATATGGAGGCAACCTGAGTGTCCCATCAATGGATGAATGGGTAAAGAAGAGGTAGTACATATATGCAATGGAATATTACTCAGACATACAAAGAGAATTAAATTTTGCCGTCTGCAACAACATGGATGGTCCTAGAGGGTATTGTGCTGAGTAGAGTAATTCAGAGAAAGACAAGTGCCATATTCACTTACATTTGGAATATAAAGAACAAAATAAACAAAACAGAAACTCATAGATACAGAGGACATTTTGGTGGTTGCCAGATGGAAAGAGGGTTGGAAGTTTGAGTGGAAAAGGGAAAGAGATTAAGAAGTACAGATTGGTAGTTATGAAATAGTCATGGGGATGTAAAGTATAGTATAAGGGGTATATATAGTCAATAATATTGTAATAACTGTGTATGATGTCAGATGAGTACTAGATTTATCACAGTGATCACTTTAAGTTATATAAATGTCTAATCACTATGTTGTACACCTGAAATTAATACAATATTGTATGCCAACTGTAATTGAAAAAAACATAAAAATAAAATGAGTAATGAAATGATTATAGGACAAAAAACATGCATTGGTATGAAATCATTTTCTAAAATCTAACATTAAGGTAAAATCTACTAACCTTGAACTTAATGCATGTTAATAAATTCTCTGAATTAATTCATCTCCATCTACCGTAAATATAACAAAGCATTGTATGTTGTAGTGGATATAGGAGTAAGATACAATTTCCAGCTCTAATGTACTTAAAATCTATAGCCTTTTAATTGTTGATTTTTTTTTTTTGCTAAGCCACTAAGAAATGTACCAAATAATTGAGTGCATAATTTATCTAGAACAAAAAAAATATGAATAAGAGATAAAAGGATGAACAAAAATATGAGGCTAATAAATGATATGGTAGGTTATCAATTAATAGACATTCACAGAATGCATCATTTCCATGGCTCTGTGAAAATGATGCTTGAAAACTATTTTTTTCCTTTTGTTATAAAGGGCAACAAGTAATTATAAATAGCATTTATTGAGGGAACTCTAAGTATACAACCAATTTGTACAGATTGGTTGTCTTTACCGATCCTTATCTAGTCCTCTAAGATTATATTATTTAGGACCACTTAATTTTAAATGGGAATTGAGACAACAGGAGACTTGCACATAGTTATCCAGCTAAAAGTAATGAACAGAGATACAAATCCCAGATTGCACATTCCCAAAGCTCAGGCCCTTTCCAGTACACATTGTGGTATCTTAAAGGTTAAAAATAATTAAAGCATTTGTTTCTTTAGATGTTAAGTACTTGATAATCTAATTAACTTGTATGTTGAATTTAAAGACTAAAGCTGGCAAGTCCCATTAGATCTGTTGTCACTCAACTTTTACTTCTATCTACCTGAAAGTATATATGTATATGAAAACTATAATATGATATGAGTGAGAAAGGCAAATTATAAAAAAAAAATAACAATTTCTATTCCTGGGAACATTTTTTTTGGTATTGAGGCATTCACTGGTATTTTCGTGTTTCCCTTTTGGCTCAAATAACAAAAACTAAATGTGTTGTTTTTCTCTGTGTGGCTTATAGATTATTATTTTCATTATAGTTACAGATTCTTATTTTTCTAACATTAATTTTTAAATATTGGAGTAATAAAAATAATAACTACCACAATAGTGAATTATCAGATTTCTCTTTTGTTTTCTATCATCCCATTAGACCATTACATATTTTGAGTATTTTCAGGTTTATTTCTACTTCTCCAACGAGAAAGTAAGCTTCTTAAAGTTTGTATCACCATTTTCTCTTATGAAGGAGGCTGCACAAAGATTTTTATATAATAACTTATAGATTCAACACCTAATCTAAGTGGAGAGAGAATTATGAAATAGGATTTTGCTAATTGTAACAAATGCTTGATAGACTCATGGAATTTCCTAACTTCTTGGCAAGATTAGTTCATTATGATAATATGTGTATTTTAAACGTTTAGAATAAGAAATATTGCATTCTTATTAGTAGAAGCCATGAGAATTGGTCTGGCATCAGAAAAATTCATCAAATATTTTGCAGCGAGGTGGTGTGATATCATTAAGCCAAGGTTAAATGCTTTGCCAGAAAGTTCCAGAAACAAGTCTAAGTTCTAAAAATTGCTTAGAAATGTACTTAGAGGCATCCTAACCAAGTGAATTAATAATGAGCTTTAGAGTCACGAGACCTGGGTTTGAATTCCAGCTCTATTGTTAGCTCTATGAATTTAGATAAGTTATCTCATTAAGTCTTGTTTCTTCACCTACAAAAGTAAGAACATCTCTTATGTAAGACTTTTGTGAGGATTAACTAGAATAATAAATGAAATTTATTTGGTACAAAGAAGATATTTAACAACTGTAGCTACTTTTAAACTTACATTACAAAGTCTGGTGTAGATTATTTGAAATACTTAAGATTATTAATATTTTGAATATTGTGGGGAGAAAATCAAGTGGCTTTTAAACATTACAAAAGACTATTTAGATCTGTAAATAGCATTTTAAAAAATATTTTACATTCTGCTTTTATGATAAACTTAGTGCAATGACTTAGTTCTTGAGAAAATTGAACCTGATGTTTCTGGTTCTTTCGTGATGTAATTAGTCTCTTCATCTGAAAGAGTTAAACTGCTTGTGGCTGATCCTTTCTCTAAACTAATGGGTGTGTTACAATCTTTAATCTGCTTCCTTTTAGCTTCCTTCTCACAAGTGACAGAGTTCAGAAAAAGACATTCTTAGTGGGTTACGTTTATTATATGCTCTTATAATAGCCCATTGTTAGCTGAAAATTAATTATAGAGTTTTCATTCACAGCAATTGTGCAAAAACGGCCATTGTACATCAAGGTAACATATGTGCTACATTTCCAAGTATATGGATCTATGAGTGAAGAATTGTTAGTTGAAGTAGTTGGTAGTACTGATTTTGACCCTATCTTACTGAGTTCCTTCAGGCCAATTTCATATGCTCTCTCCTTCACCTTTTGGTGTTTATAAAATGGTCAGTAGCAACAATAATGTTCAGCTTTGAAATGCTAGGCTTATCTATCTAATTAAGATGTCTCAGAACACATTATAAAATATTTGTAACTACAAGGACTCTAATAGCCTAGGACAATTGGACAGATTAAATTGCTTTCTTTTTTTTCTCATTATGGAATAAATATAAGCAGAAATTATAAGGAAGGCAGTTAATATTTTTTCTCTAAATATACAATCATCCTGAAATAGTTATCCCTGTCACAGGAAGGGTTACTATTATTTACCAGGATTACAAACCAGTTGATCAACTGACATCCTGTAGCTGATTGTGGATTGGTAAAGGAATGAAAAAAGCCTTTATTAAGCATTGACAATTTTACAGTTACATTTCATACACAGCCATTTTGATTTTCAACACTTTTTGTGCTTAAAAATAATGTGTGTTTGTGTCTTCATTTTGCACATGAGAAAATTAAGGCTTAGAGAAGTCAAATTTTTTTTAAGGTCATATAGTTTAAAATTGGCAAATGGAATTTCAACCCAGTTCAGTCTGATTTCAAATCCTAATCTTTGTTTTCATGTGTGTTTATTTCTGTGCTTCATTATAATTTTAAGTGCCTTGCTGACTGAAATACAAATTAATATATTTATGTCTTGTTCTCAATAAAAATTCATTTATTCTCAATAAAAATTCATTTATTCATTTATTGAATCTCTACTGGTGTTTAGTACTATACTCACTGAGGATATAGGAGTGAAGATGGACACAGTCTCTACTTTCATGAAGCTTTTCTAGTTGGGGAATATACCAATAACCAGTTGGAAAAACAAGCAGTAAAAATATCGGGTAGTCATAAATGCTGTACAGAAAAATTAAAATGAAGTCATGTGATTGGGATTGACTAACTGGCCTCTTTGGATAGATAGTCAGGTAAGGTCTCCCAATGTAGGCAATATTTAAAACTGAGGTTTTATTGGCTGAAAAGAGTCATTCACATAAAAAAGAAGTGGAGGTTGTTACCTAGGACAAAAGATCCAAGTGTTCCTGGCAGTAATTTCAGAGTGGCAGGTGGTGAGATCAGAAGGCAAGCCCAGGTGAGAACACATAAGGGGTATAGCCTTTGTGTGCAGCTAGAAGCCACAGTAAGGGGTTAATTAAGAGGATAGACATAAAGGTAACTCCTGTGGTCTGTAGAGTGTATACTGTAGGGGCAAGAATGGAAGCAGAGATCCCAGAGAAGACCTATATGCTATTGCCAAGCAAGAGGTGAAGCCATGTGACTTCCACTGCAATGAGCTGGATATGGATGGTGAATGAAAAGAGAGATCCTGGATAGTTCCATGACTTTTGTTGATTATGCTGGTGGATGATGGTACAATTTATTGAGAAAGGAGAACAGGAGATAGAACAGATTTGATAGTAGGGATGAGAAATTCAAGGTTTTGTTAGGATCAAATTAAGCTTAAATGCTAGTTTGAACCATGTGAAATTGCTTATCTTCAGTTTTGACCATCAGAAATCTAATTTCATGTACTTCAACCTAATACCTATTAGACATACTTGTGGAGATATTAAATAGGTCATTGTACATATAAGGCTGAAGTACCAGGAAACAATCTGGGGTGAATACATAGATTTGAGAGTCATCACCATTAAATCAGATGAGGTGAGCAAAGGAGTCTGTAGATAGAGCAAAAACAGGTCACAGGATAATCCAAAGTGGAGGCAGGAGGAATTGTGTGGGTTGGCAAGATGTAGAAAGTTACCAACGAGCTCTTCTTTGCTGCTATTATCAGGCCCTCGTTACTTGTGTGTGTTTTTGTTGGAACCTCTCTCCTTACAGAGATTGCATCCTATTTGGATAAGTGAGCTTTGGGCTAGTCTGAAGATTTTTTAAGGCCCATATGTGGTACAATACAGTCTGAGAAATAAACATGGTGGAGGTGATGTGTAGAACTTTCATAGCCAAAACGGCTCTCTGTTGCTCTTTTTTTTTTCCCCCCAAAGTATAGCTTTCCAACTTGTCAACATGCATGTACATACATATACCTGCACAAATCATCAGATATGAATTTAGGATTAAATTTCTGATTTTTCCCTACCAATCAGATTGTGTGTTTGGATAATTTTTAAAAAGTATCTATGCATTTATCAGGATTAGAAACTAAAAGAATATACTGGGTATGGATAAAATGGAAAAGACTTTTATGAGCCAATAGTTTAGATTTATTTATAAACATTTTAACTCCATAATAGCAGTTAGTTATAAAAATTATGTGTCTTAGCAAACATTGGGGAAGAAAGTGCTATTAAATTCTGATCTAGTATATAATTAACAAGTAAAAGGGAACTAGTTATAATTCTTCATACATATTGGTTACTATATGAGTAACAATTCACAATAATCTCAGGAAAATATAGATAGAATATATAACTTAGAAAAAATATTGAAGAAAAAGCTGTGAAAAAGAGTGTTCGGAATATCAAACTGACCAACACTTTCACACTATCAGATTTTATTTTGAAGTATAATTTTGCATACAGTTAAACTAACTCTGTTTTAAAAATGGAACTGCAATCTGAAAAGTAACTGAAAAAATATATAGGTAATTGAAAATTGGCATTATTACTTCTCCAGATTTATGGTGAATTTTGAAAATATCTATCCTTATACCAAGAGAGAATGGAAGTGACCTTCTTAGCATAATGTAAATCCAGACTGGATAAACATTTATAATTAAGAATATATAATAAATGTGTTATACAATTATAGGGAGGTATCTGGGATACTAAATTGATCATACAGTTATTTTCATATATATTTACATATATATGAAATCTTTCCCCCTTCTTTCATTTCAAAACCAACTGATTCCTATTTATGTTTTGCTTGCCTTAAAGGAAAACATATTTGACTTGATTTTTACAGTGAAGCAGTTTCTCATCACATAGTAGAGGATATCATTTACTATAAAATTTCCAATACTGCCAGCATATCTTTTGGGGTTAAAAAATATAGCAAAGAAACCAATATAAAAATTATTTTGGTTATCTGCATTTGCCAAATAAAATCCTGGCAGGAATTGTATATTATATTATAATTTAGTTTGAATGAGTTGGACAAATGTATTTAGTTGTTTCATTGTTCATTAGATTTATAGGTTCCAGAGTTCTATATGTAAATGTTTAAAGTGGAAAATATGGTAAATTGGTGAATGGACTTTAGAAATAAATACATATAACACTGGTAGAAAGACTTTATCTCTTGCATACCATTATTTTCCTAGGGCCTGACACATAACAGATCCTTAATAAATATGTGTTGAATGAATTAATGCATTACAAGAGGTTAAAGGGGTTAATTAAATTACAAGGGGTTAAAGATAAAAATCTGGGCATAAATAGACTATTCTTGACAGTGATTTCACATAGTGGATTCTTCACGTCACTTGACTACTCCTTGCTTTTTGCTTACTAATAGGATTTTGCTTTGCTGGTCCTGCACTGCACATTCCACTTCCGAATCATGACATATTTCACAATAGTAATTTACTCATTAGAGAATATATATATATATATATATGTGTATATATATATATATATATATGCACACATACATGTGTATTTATGTAGAGAGAGATGCAAAGAGATAGTTTATGTTACAAACCAGGTAATACATTATTATTATTATTAGTTTAGAGAATTTTTATGTATTCTAAGAAAACTGAGAATAAAAGTATTTATAGCATTTTGTTATGTTAACTTTTTTATTTACCACCTTCTGGTTTTCTTCATTTCTTTCTTGGGGTTCTATGGTTTCATTTTCTTACTTCAGCAAGTGAGTGATTTTTGCTCCCATTCACTTTGTGCTGTTATAAATATATTACATTTCTACATGTTTTAAGCCCAACAATATAATTATATGCATTTTATTTTATACCATTACTTTAAAATCAGTTAAGAGAAGAAAGGAGAAGATGCAATTATATTATCTTTTATAATTTTCTAATTATTACCTTTACTCACATACTTTGTTTCTTGATGTGTTTTTTTTCCATATTACTGTTGGGTGTGACTTGCTTTCAGCCTTAAGAACTTTCTTTAGTATTTCTCGAAAGGTAGATGTGCTAAGTGATGAATTCTCTCAGTTTTTGTTGATCTGAGGATGTCTGTATTTGTCTTCATTTTTGAAAGATTTTTTCTTTCATCACTTTGAATATGTCATCCCACTACCTTTTGTTTTCTATAGTTTTTAATGAAAAACCAGTTTTTATTCTTCTGGGGGTTCCTTCATATGTGACAAATTGCTTTTCTCTTGCTGCTTTCAAGATTTTCTCAAGCTCATTATCGTTTTCTTGTTTATTTGTTTAATGGTTTTGCCCAACTATTTTAATAAAGTCCATTTTCCCCACAGTGTGTATCCTCTAATGTTGTTCCTCATAGGCACAGCCTTGGGCATGTGCACAGTCACCCTGACATTTGTTTTTATCAAGAGATAAGAGTAGCTTTAGTCAGTCTCTTTTTGACTGTCTCTTACTCAGCCTTCCCTGTTAAATTTCTAATTGGTCTATCTCCATTGGTATTATCCCCAGCTGTTAGCCTCTTCTCATTACTTTTTGATTGCTCTACTGTTTTTAACAACACCTAGGGTCAAAGATTTTTCTGCAGTCTGATCCAATTTGGGCCTCTTTGATTAAATTTGGGCTCCTTTTTAGATGTGTTCTTTGGGACAAGACTTTGAGATTTACTTCTGCCTTGGGAGTGCTCTCCTTAGCTGCATCTTTCTCTTTTTTTTTTTTTTTTTTTTTCTGTTAAAACTTCTAGGTTGTCTACTGTTATCTTTCTTATTCTCACAGAGTTACTAGTCTTCTCTTAATTTCTCACCATAAAATCTTCATTTTTAAGTGTCTTTAGTCTTTAGACTTGCACTTCTCATGCCCTATCCTAAATAAAGGCATTCCCTTTAAAGAGACCTATGGAACTTTCTGTTCTTACAGCCCCTCCTTTGAGGAAGAACCCCTGAACCAGTGCTCCAGAACTGGGGATAGGGCATTGGCTCACTTCTCTAGGAGTGACACTTGTTATAATGAATAGGGTACCTGGCAGGGGTGGTAGTCCTTGTTCTTGTTTTTTCTTGAACCTGCACCCCTAGGAGCTTGGCTACACAAGGGTAATCAAGCAAAATGTTATCATCCAGTCAAACTTGTGTAGTTTTCTACCTTCTGAGAGGGAGTTGAGTGAAGGAAGCCCAGATCATTAGGTTTTTCTTGCTTGGAATAGAGCTTTAGCAACACTAGGCTCGGCAGGATGAAAAATGCTGGTGACCTGCTCCTCTTGGGAAGAAACCATAACCATAGAGTAGGATCTGGTGGAGAAGAAAGCCCTGTATTCTTGGCTGCATATGCCTGTAGTAGAGCTTCCATCAAACTGAGCTGGATAGGGTAGAGTGGATCATGGCTCAAATATCATAGACGCTTACTGTTTTTATTGAGATCTATTAACCTTTGTTGAATAAATGTTTTTCATGCTGCTTATCCTAAGGACAATTTTCTGATATTTTAAGTGGTTGTTTTATATAATTTTCACCCATTGGTAGTTGTTTCACTGGGGACAGGATCCATGGAGCTCTTTATAGCCTCATTCTGGGATATGGTCTCAAATTATTTTTTATCCTTTTCTGTATAGTATGCTGCCTCCAAATGATCATTGTGAAGTTGGAATATTTTGTAAGTTAATGGGAATTCAGGTAGGTATGAATAAAACAAGGAATTTCAGAGATTCAATATGGATTATTCTATGGATTTGAAAAACACCTTTATTTTAGGAAGCTCAAATGTTTATTGTTGCTTGGTAATGCTTTCCAAAGATGTGTGAAAATTGAAAATCTGATCTAAATTGTGGAAATTCCTGATCAGCCTAACCCAGCTTTGTTCTTTGAGAAACAAAGTTGGGCACTTCAATCTGAATGATACCATTTTTTTAAAGAATCAATAGCCAAAGGAGTCTAACATTAACTGGGTATGACTGGTATCTTCATGAAGTTCTGAAATGTAGCTTACAGATGAAATGTAGAGATTAGCAGCAATACTATGTTTTAAGCAAAACAAATATATAAAAATGGAATTTAGAATAGATACATTTCTGAAATTTTGTTAATTTTTACAATAAAGAATCTCAATTCAATCTATTGAATTTTTTCAATAGATCTTTTTTGTTTTGTTCTTAACACTTATTTTCTTTTATAAAAATTATATGTTTATAAAAAAGTATACATTGATACATATATTTCATTTTATGGACAGATATTATTTCTGTCTGTATTTATTTTGCTTATAACAGTACATGTCCTTTTTTTCAGTGAAATGATAGAGTTTTTCAAAGCATATTGCAGGGAAAATTAACTCTAGTGCTTTTCATCAGCAAGTAACAATAATTTAATAAACACCATCTCCCAATTCCTTTTAAAATACCACCAGAATGCCAATTTATTAATTTACAACGATAATTATAATTTTTACATAGACAGAACTGTTTGAATCAGCATGATCATCATGTATTTTTCTCATTAGAGAGATCTACATAAGAAGCAAAATCACAATCAGAAGGTTGCTTGGTGACCATGGAATCTGAACAATAGCTAATCTTTAATAATTATAATGATTCAAAGTATAAATCCATTTTGTTTTGGCTATCTTTTTGCATTTTCACCCTCTTTGTTGTACTGTTAATAAATTTGATTCAATTTCTAGGAATACAGGCTATAAAAAAATTAGGGTATCTTAAACATAAAGATAGTATTTCTAAAAATTTAGTGTACAAATCAATTGTAAATGCAAAATTTCTACATTTACTGAAATATTTTTTAATCTTTTCATTTGGACTTTCTAGCAATTTCAGTTCTCTATTCCTAGAATAAGCTTTACAGAATTTATTGATTACAGAATAGATGTCTGGCCTTTAAGTGCAATATATTATACTGCAATTATAAATGTTACCCATCAACCACAGAAGAGTGAAAGAGCAGTTTAAGCAAGAGAAGTCTTTAGAAAATAGATCACCAACATCCATTGTACAAGTGTGATAATATCTAATATTTGCTTTCTGTGACAGTTTCAGATACTGTCCATGTTGCATGTGTAATGTCTAGTTATCCCAATAAGTAGGAACTCATTCATTTTATAGAAGAGGAAACCAAAACTGTGGGTGTTTACATAACTTATCTAAGTTTTACAGCTAGCTGATGATGGGACTGTGGCACTTACTCTGACAGCCTTAATCCAGCACTGCCACATTGCATCCTAAATTATGTAAAGACTTTTTTTCTATCTTTTATAGTTTCTTTCTTTAGGTTTCACAGATATGAAAAACATATTTATTGACATTGTTCAAGTCCTATTCTTTTAAGTTGGCTAGTTAGAATATTGGAGGAGGCCATTCCTTATAATTATAGAAATTTCCAGCAGGCTTTATGAACTGTCCTATTCTCTCTCTTGTAAAAACAGCTAATGTACAGGATAGTAAAGATGAATAATAGAAGAGCTAGGCCAAGGCATAGCATACCAGGCATTATTCTAGTACCATCTCATTTAATATGTGGTAAAATTCTGTGGGATGAGCATATTGTCTTCAGTTTTATAGATGAGGAAACTTAGAGTCAGTGAGGCTAATGTGCTTTCTGATGCATAGTTTAATAAATACTTGATCTGAATTGTGTCCATTTATTCTGAAGACATTGCTTTAGCT
Organism: Eidolon dupreanum; assembly: GCA_028627145.1. Classification (NCBI taxonomy): domain Eukaryota; kingdom Metazoa; phylum Chordata; class Mammalia; order Chiroptera; family Pteropodidae; genus Eidolon; species Eidolon dupreanum. The sequence continues at coordinate 55,846,416 of CM053513.1, forward strand.
AACATTTCTTGTCATATCCTCAGATGTTTACTGAGTGCTTGACATTTCAGGCTCTTTGAGTTTCATAGAATGTTTCTATGCAGATACTTATTATTAATCTTATATTAAGGATGAGAAACTAAGAATCAAAAAATATTAATCATTAGAAATAAGTTTACATAATTCACCTTAAAATTGCTATGGCAGATTAATAAATAGTACAATTAAAAAGTAGATCAATAATCATTTTATTTACTAATTATTATAGAAAATAGTGATGATATTAATAGACATAAAACTCTCTTGAACATTAACATGCTTTTAGCAAACAAAAGAAAATAGCATGAAATATCAGTATTCTATGTCATAAAATATAATCTATCAATATTGCAGCCTTGCTGTTTATTATCAAATATTAGTTATCAAAAGGAGCACTTATGATTCTAGAATGGGGTGCTTGTATAGTTTTCTTTTAATTCCTAAAACATTACACATAATGGAAATCTAGTAAATGTTTATTAAGGGAGCAAACAATATATTTTAGTATATTTAAAACTTAAATAAACAAAGCAGGAATTTATGTTGGTTGTGGTGGTGGAAAAGAGAGATTTATTCCTGGCTAGATAATATACAGCTTCTATTAGTCTGGGTTTTCCAGAGGAATGGAACCAGTAGGAGGGAGGGAGGAAGGGGTGGGGAGAGAGAGAGAGAGAGAAATTGATTGACTGATTGATTTAGAAATTATCAGAAATTGGCTCATGTAATCAGAGAGGCTGAGAATCCCAAAATCTGCATTTGGCAAGCTGGATACCTAGTACCCAGGAGAGCCTATGGTATAAGTTCCAGTTTGAGCTCAAATACAAAGACAGGAGAAGATCAATGTCCCAGCTTGATGACAGGCAGAGAGAGAGAGAGAGAGAGAGAGAGAGAGAGAGAG